>WAAB01024527.1:0-26603 GCA_013389865.1 Piaya cayana | reverse complement strand
TGAAAGAAGCAGTAAGGGGAAAATATAAAATTAGCCAAAAAGAGCATTTTATTTGATGGGTGTTGACATGGTGTGAATGGAGAGGCTAGGGCAAGGCTTTCTGCTGCTCCTGCCATTATGTCAAACATGAGTCACTGTTCATGCAGAGCAGAGAGAAATAGATGAAGAAACAGCAGAAAGAAGAGTTTGCCAAGTTGTTGTGATGTATTTCAGTTAACAGCTTTTGCAAAAGCATACAAAAGATCACAACCTGCTCACAGGACCAAATTAGCTGAGGAACTTTTTTTTTCCAGAACAGAAGAGAGATTGAGTTTGTTGGATTATACACCCACAATGAGCAATATGCCCTTTCTCAATACAGAAACCAGGTGGATGTCCAGAGGTCCTGTTGTCGTGCCACATTACATTTACTTTTTAGGAAGTTTCTGAAATGCACTTTCAGCAGAAGGCGTGAAGGGCCTGTATGACCACTGCTCGTGCAACAAAATGAAAATGTGCTTTGAAATGATGATCCTCTCTGGTCACAGCATGTGGAGTGACTTTCCGAAAACCCATAGAAAATTAGTAAGTGTGGGGAATGTCTGACTCCATAGAACTGGATTTTATTCCTCTAGGAGTAAGTCACTATTGCTTCACATGTTTTCTCTCAGTGGGATATATGTTCTGTTAATGGGCAACACCTTGTTCTGTACCTTGTTCTCCAGGAGCACCCTGGTGCCCAGAGTCTTTTTGTGATGCCTGAGGAGGGTGCACTAGATTAAATGCAGTTACCAAGCCTTTCTCAAAAAGTACAGTCAGAGGAGGAAGAGAGCTCTCCCCCCTCAGAATATGCCAGTATTAATGCACAATGTGGTAGACACAGGTTAGTTTCTTCCTCTGTCCCTCAGGCTCCCTAGGTGTGTCTCAAACTTTCCTTTTGAAGCTGCTCCACTTTGCTTCAGTAGTCGCTTGGCTAGAGAAAAAAAAGAGCAAATATAAGGCAACTGCAATAATAATAATTGTAGTAATAATAATAATAATTACAATGATGATGACTATGATGATTATGATTATTATTATGATGATGATTATGATTATTTACTGTTGGCAGCTGGATCCCATTGGGATTTGACATCTTTTCTGATCACTTTTTCCTCTTGCATGTCTGAGAGGGCAGGAGATTTGCTGGTCTTGCTCTCCATGGGTAAGGCAGATGGACACTGAGGAAGCAAATTTGGAGGACCAGAGTTGCAGCCCACTGTCATCTTCTTCCTTTCCCTCAGAACCAGGAATTAAGAGTTATAGCCTTTTCAGATCTGCCTAGCAGAGAACAAAGCTGATGCTCAGAAATCATAAAATCATAGAATTATAGAATGATTTGAGCTGGAAGGGACTTCAATGACCATGCACTTCCAACCCCAGTACCATGTGCAGGGACACCTTCCACTGAATCAGGTTGCTCAAAGCCTCATCCAACCTGCCCTTGAACACTTTCAGGGCTGGGGCTTCCATAACTTCTCTGGGCAACCTATTCCAGTGCCTCAGCACCCTCACAGGAAAAAAATTTCTTCCTAACATGTAATCTAAGTCTACCTTCTTTGGCTTAAAACTGTTACCTCTCATCCTGTCACTGCAGTCCCTGACAAAGAGCCCCTCCCTGGCTTTCCTGTAGGCCCCCTTTTAGGTACTGGGAGGCTGCTACAAGGTCTCCCCAGAGCTTTCTTTTCTGTAAGCTAAGCAAGCCTAACTCTCTGAGCATCATCTCATATGGCTGAATCATCAAAAATTAAATCAGGGTGAATGATTCCTCTTGCACAAAATATATTTAAAATTTAGAGGATGACCAGAACTAAGGAACATGCAAAGGTACCGATTAGTATTTGCAGATGCAGAATTTTCCTAATCAGGGAGGTAAATGGCTAGGGCAAGGCAGAGGCTGAGCTGGGAAAGTGAATGTTATTCCAGTTTTGCATGTTGTCACTCTGGATTTAAGGAGGCAGCAGACAGGAAAGAACTGGCAGCAGGCATGACTGTCATGCCGAAAAAGCAAAATCAAAAGAAACCTCTTACAAAAGCTGAATCTTGATACCCATCTCCCCTTCACCCTTGGTCTCAGATCACTTACCATCACTCACAACTACTCCAGGCTCAAAAGGGAAAATGCTGAACTAGGAATTCTTCCTCCTTTGGGAGATTTATTAAACTAATGCCTTTATTATTCAAAATATTTGAACAAGTGGTAGTACGGTTACCTCCCTCTTTCGGAAGTCTGCTGACACTGGCCATAACACAGAAGAACAAACTGGAGGCTTTTGCTCAGTGCACCATTTCTTCTTTCTCCTATTCCTACAGCACAAAGTGACCCCTAATGAAAGGCAGGCAGAGGCCTGAGCTTTAGAACTGATTATTTTGTTCACCCTTGGAATTGAAAGAAAACACTCCTGAGTCTCCTTTGATGCCAGCTGACCTGAATCAAAGCTTGCAGACCCCTAGCTGATAACTTTTACCAGATGCAGCAGTGAAGAAGTGTTTCCAATCTAGCTTCTCACTTGCTAGGCGTCCATACCAAAAATATAAATGCACGGGCAGGAGTTTGGCATCTACTGCTGTGAAAGAAATACCTTGTAGAAGAGAAAAAAACCAGATAGAACTTTCTGCATAGTCCAATACATTCAGGTACTCTATTAATAGCTTGTAATAACCCAGCTAAGTGCAAAAGGCCCTGTCACAGATTCTGCAGTACTGAGGTTTCCTTGCACCTGGCTCAGTACTAACACTTCATTTGACATTTCAGGGCATGAGGGGAGTCCTGTGCAGCAAATAGACATTGGCAGAGAGGCAGAGAGCCACGTGAAGTGAAGGAGCAGCAAAACCAACATTAATAATTTTACTGACAGAAGCAGAAAAAAATGGAAAGTGTCACCTGAGGGTGTCCCAATGGCAGATATAGGCACTGGCAGGGTCTGACGTATCTGGGGACACAGATACCTCTGTCATCAGCCTCAGGGAGAGTGAGAGAGAGGGTGACAGCTACCTGATCCCCACATGTCAAATACAAAGATGACATGATACAGATATTCCTTCATAACCTCCAAGGGGTGTCTCGGACAGTCCAGTTCTGCATGCAGCTATGTGACAACAAAGCAGAGGCATCAAGGTATAGGGGGAGGAAAGAAGTTGTCCTAGGAGAAAACCAAGGAAAGGTAGGCAAATGCCTGACTTCCAGAGGTGAAACCTCTTATGCGAGTACTTCAGCCAAACCTGTTGAGAAGGGGAGAAGGAGGAGGAAGGAGGGAGGAAATATGGGCCAGAGCACTGTATGAACAACTTTGTATAATAACCAGAAATATGTTAAACAAAAGGAAAATATCCAGGCCACACAACTTACCACATGTCTTCATGCAGTGGGGTTATGCCTGTGCCCTCAGGACATGGCTGCTCACCAGCCAGTAACATCAATTCTCCTGGGAATGCACTGGTCATCCTGGGGGATGGACCCTCCTTTCAGTAATTGCCTTAAACAGCAGCATTGGCTGGGGCAGTGAAAGCGCCCAAATCCTCTGGGCTCCTGCAGTGTGCAGGGGAGTGGAAGGAAGCTGTTCCCGTGAAACAGAGTCCGGCAAGTGTGGTCAGTGCAGGAGAGAACAGCCCCCAGCTTGTCTGAAGATCAGAACAGTGGCAGGAGATACAGCACAGCTGCAAGTGCTGCATGCAGGGGAGTGGGACATAAAACAGGGCTAGATCTGGGTCTGCAGGGATGCTCTCCCATCCCCCCGCCTCCTCTGGCCTTCTTTTTAGTGTGTGTGTGTGTGTGCGCGTGCGCCAGTTACTGATTAATTGCCATCCCCAAGAGACCACATTAAGATAGTTTGACCTGGTCTAAGACCTCTCATCTATCTTTGCTTTTCAAAGAATTGAGACATAACCACACGTGTGGCCAGAGGGCTTAGAGCTGCTCTTTTTCACCCCAGGCTTTGCTGTCTTTTTAAAAATAGTAGCCTGCACTCAGCTCCATGAGCCTCTCTAGGCGTGGCAGCCAGAAAGGCAAAGAGCACTGCATGGGATGTGTACAGCCCCTCCAGAAGTTGAAGCGGCTACTGTTTGGTGGCTGGTCTCTCCATCAACTGCCAGACCTGCTTCAGCTGCCTCACAGCTGCTGGGGTGCTCCCACATCCCCCTACTATCTATCACTGAGATACAGGGGCCATAGCCTCTTCCCCAGCACTGGTCACAGCTGTGTCTTACAACTTTCTCCCAAAAAAATGTGCTTTTTCCCTCTGTTATTCTGCAGTCTCTTTGCCTGAGCAGGACCCTGATGTTTCAGGATTCAAGCAGTAAATGACACATGATTAAAAAGCGTATGTGACCTTGTCTATCACATAACCTGTTAACCTGTTCTTTGCAAGGAGATAGTGGCTGAACCAATCTTTCCTCAGGAGGCCTTATCCGTTGTCTCTCAGGAGCCTGCCTTCTCCACTCCTCACTTCACTGCAGAAACACCAGTGATAAAACACCAGTGTGATGTCTGAGCTAAAACCTCATGTAAGTCCATGTTTCTGTTCCTCCAAGCTCCCTCAATGTGTCCTGTTGCAGCCCTCCATGTCCAAGATACAAGCCAAATGATGGAGTAAGAGCAGATCTGCAGAGAAGGAGCTGGGATCCTGGTGGACACCAAGCCAACCATGACCCAGCACTGGGTCCTTGTCTCCAAGAAGGCCAAGGGGATCCTGGGGTGCATGGAGAAGAGTGTGTGGAGTAGGCAAGGGGGGGTCTCCTCTCTTCTGTTCTGCCCTAGGGAGGCTCCATTTTTGAGTCTTGAGTTCAGTTGTGGGCTCCTCAGCTCACAGAAGACCAGGAACTACTGGAAAAAATCAATATACTGCCTGATCCCCAATGTGCGGATGAGGGAGAAGGTTGAGGCTTTCTCTGCCTGATACTGAATCCCGGGGTGCAGCCTGCCTGGCCTGCCTGTGTTTTACTGTAAGAATTTTAGCCTCACATTCACTATAAGCCCAGGCCAAATCCTCCCCCATCCCTTCCCAGTCTGCCCAGTGCCTTTGGTTCAGTCTCAGACTGGAGGCTGAAGCAAGAAAACGGCTCTCTCAGATCGAAAACTTGGGCTCGGGGCTTGCACACGTTTTAGATTTGGGCAGCACAGATTTATGTTGCTGCACCCATCTGACATCCCCTCCATGACTGAGTGATGCTGGCAGTGCCTGCAGCCTTTCTTCCCCTCTTTGCTCCCAAAAGACCTGGGGAAGGTCACCCCAGCATAGAGCTGCCTCCCAACATCAGGGATGCTAAAGATGACATGTGTTTAAATATAATTTAACATGTGGTTTGCATGCTGTCTAGTTTTTATTTCAAAGAGCAGTATACGGGAAGAGAACCAACAAGTCATGTGTTTTGTGGGTTTTTTTAAAGTGCTCGAAGAGCTCTAAATCTGACTGATCAAAAATAAACCAAATAGCTAATGAAAGGAATATCCATGTATCGTTGCCACAGGTAAGCAGCCAGGCATCTGCTTTAACACGAATTGTTTAATGGTCCCCAGTGAGCACACCCTTGCTGAAGTTCCTATCAAAAGGAAATCTAGTCTCAGGAGGATTTTTTTTTTTTTGAGAAGTTTTCCAGCCATGTGTTGCAAGCCTCAAAAATTCATGTCTGATATAATTTATTTTTAATAAGTAAATGTCTTCCTTCTGTCTCTCTCTCATTCAGGCTTCCTTAGAGGGACCAGAACAAAATGCTGGTAATGTTTTTGTTTTAAATAGAGAATGAGCCTCCCTGTCTTGCTTTCTTGGATTTGTGGAAGTTTTCTCTTGAGAAGNAGTAACGAGGTCTCCTCTCAGCCTCCTCTTCTCCAAGGAGCATATGCAAGAATCTAGATGATGTTTTGTAATTAATGACTCCTATATTGCATTTGCTCCTCTTTGCTTACTCACAGATAACTTGCTTCCACGGGGTGGCTTGAGGAAAAGCTGCTCCTCACCACCTCATATGCAGCCCAGAGCTGCTGGCAAAAGTCCCTGCTGAAGCAGGACGAAGTCCCCTAGAAATCATATTTATGCAGTAATGTATTAATGTTACAATATGTGTCCAACTCTTGAAAAGTTCACTGTGATTTTCTTTCTGCTGGCTGTATCGCAGCACCATTGCAAAATACACTTCATCACTTCTGCAGTCCTGTTCTCCAAGTTGCCTGCAATCATCTCTTGCAAGCTGGAAATGAAAATATGCTTTCTGTCTCTCCTTTTATCTCATGGAAGCCAGTAGAGAGACGTGTATGGGCCTGGATAGGTAAGGTTGTTTCATGTACTACACTGCCGCTGTCCTCCACCTGCTCCTCTAACTGGTCTCTGCTGTTTGAGTCCTAGAACACACTCCCAGCTGAAAGCAAAAGTGGGAAAGTGCTCCACGTTCAATCTGATATACTCAATGCAGGCTGCAGAGTGATATATGCAGTGGTGTTTCATACACTGCCCAGTTTTAGTAATCAGTCATCTAAGTGGCCTGTGTGGGCAAAAGTGTCTGAATTATGTAATGCAATTGTGTTGTTATCCATAGCAATTAGATGTGCATCAGCCTGTGTGAGTGGATACATTCAACTTTGGAAAATATTTTTTTATAGGCAGCTTAGGCAGTCCTCTCAGTTTCTCTCAGTGTGAGGATTTTCTGCTTTACTGGTTTATTTCTGGAAACACAGGCTGTAGAAAAAAAGGAATTTTGTTAATAGAGGCATGCAGTCTCATTTCTGTAAGTAACTTTTCAGAAGTACAAGAGAACATTGTGCTGTTATACTTAAATCTGTACATGTTTTGCTGACTTGGAAGTTGGTACCACATTTCAAAGACTTGTTAAGCCTGATTGGTGTCCTTCATCTTTTGATGTTTAAGAAGCTTTTCTTTCCAAAGTCTCCTTTACTTTCAAGGCACTTCAATGAAAGTCTTCTCTTACCAACCTTCAGAACTATGTGTAGCATCCTTCTGTTCTCCTTGATTTCTCTTATGTATAGTCTTGACTAGAGGCAGATCATAAATTTGCCCTAATTTCATAACTGTTCTTTTTTCCCCCCCTTTCTCCTTTTCTTTCAATTCTGTCATTTTCTGGGACGTTTATTTCATGCTGAGGAACAAATGTATCTACTGGAGTGGACTTAACCCTCTGAAAGAAAAGTACAGTGGTCTACCACTGCAGTAAGAACATTGACTGCATCAACTAGAAACAGAATAACCGATTCATGGGTGACTTTTCATCAAGCATCTGGACCTTTTTTTTTTATTCTGAAGCTCCTACTAGTTACAAATCCAAATGCAAAAAAGCATATTTAAAAATAAAAAGTGTAGGGTCAAACTCTGACCTGGTTTTCTGTGGGAACTGCACTGGTGTGCTGCTAAAGATTGTGTTCTGGTCAGTATTCCACACTAAGAAAAAGAAGCAATTTTTTTTGGTTTGGATTTTTTTTTCAGGCAGCAATATCTACAGGATAGAAGACCAACTTATGCCTTGTTTGGAGGCTTTAAAACAAACTATGTTCTTCAGTGACAGATCTGGGACTTATCTATGACCTCATTTTTTATTTATCTTCTTCTATTTTCTTATTAACAGAAGTATTTTCAGGAAAAGAGGAATTATAATAAATTTTAAAGAGGTCATCTGCTTCTGCTTCATCTCTCTCTATCCTGGAATCATTATTTTCTATTTATGATATCAAAATTGTGGCTGTGGAAGTATTTATCATCTCAAAAATAGAAAAACATGACATCATGCAGGAAAGTTACAAGAGCTGAGGAACTTTTAAAGGTGCCCTGATTTTTTTTTTTTAAACTCTAATTTAAACTGCATTTCTCAGAATAAATAAATTAGGCAAACAATAGGCTTCCTACCTACCGCGTCCCATCTAAGCATATACGACTTTCTAAAGCTTTCATGTTTCAATGTGAGATAATCAACAATGGCTTAAGGTTTAAGCTTCCAAATCAGGGTTAATCATGAAAACATAACTAGATCCTTAGCAACAAATTCCCCAGCAATATGCTTGTGACTCCTGCCAAGTTGGTATAAAGATTAATTAACTTCATGCTCTTGCTGGTCCTTTGTAGGACCCAGGGCACATTGTTGTGTCTTCCCATGATGCTAGATTTAGCTGTGGTGGAATAGGGGAGGTTTGGCCTAGAAGCCATATTTGATGTTTTTCCTTCTGGTGGTCAGAGACTGGATACAGCCACAGGGGAGAAGGAGGGCAGGAGGCAAAGCTTCTCCATGTAGGATCAAGTAACCCTGTGAGTGGCTTGGTCATCTCTCTGGTCCTCATTCTCAGAACTTAGATGATCATTTCAAGATCCAATGAGGATTTTGCCTCCTGAGGTAACAGAGTGCAGTCCACCCTGGAAGATCATCTGGGCTTTTTCCTCTGATAGATTTCTTGCTCTGCCATGGTCCTAGGATATTAGGATCCTTTTTATTCCCTCCTACTACATTTCAGTGGTGTTTAAGGTGGTAGTTGTGTGCCTTATTTCTTTCTGTACNTACTACCCAAAATCTATAGTCTTCAGTTATTTGAAGCTTTTTGATTTCAGACTCTGAACTCTTCTTCTGAATTTGCTTTTTAGAGAAAGACTTTTTCATTGTCTGTGCAGCAATGGAGCCCTTTTGAATAGCATGGTCTAAACTTGCCTGAGGGCTTTGGATGCTTTAGTCATGAAACAATATTTAATGAACCAACAGGAAAGACTTTTGGCAGCCACCATAATCCTGCAGACCCAGTCCCCTCCTTATTCAGTGCACTGGTTTGCTGCAGAACTTGGCTGAACTTGTTGTGGAACGACTCCTTCATGCGTGCTTTTCTTCTTGGGTTTTGGAGGCCTCCACATGGTTGTTCTTTGTTATGTCCACCACCTAGGCACTGGAACAGGCTGCCCAGGGAGGTGGTTGACTCGCCTTCCCTGGAGGTGTTTAAGGTGCAGGTGGATGAGGTCCTGAGGGGCATGGTTTAGAGGTTGGTGGGAATGGTTGGACCTGGTGATTCTACGATTCTGTGACCTCACACCTACTAATCCTTTTGTTCCTTCTGTTTCATGGAGTGGGATCACATGGTTGATCAGACAGTGGATATGTAGAGGCTATGTGAGTAGCATCCTTACCCCATAAATGTTTAACAAATCCACATGGCTGCATTACTGTCCTGGCTGGGAAGTGTTACTCTGGCATGGGAAGCGGAGAGACTGTCAGAGGAAAAAGCCCAGATGATCCTCCAGGGTGGACTGCACCCTGTGTTACTTCAGGAGGCAAAATCCCTATTGGTTCTGAATAAGATTCTTGATATGGTCATCTAAGTTCTGAGAACTTAGAGAGAAGACCAAGCCGCTCACAATGTTGCTTGGTCCTACATGGAGAATGATCAAGGTACGTGCAGAAGTACTAAAGTGTCTCTTTGGGGATTCATCAAGGATTCACATGGCCAAAGGGTCAGAATGGAGCACTGACCATGACAGATCAGAGGTGCCTCCCACACCACACTGCCAGTGCCTCTGAGCATCATAGTGGCTTTTCTGACATCAAGAACACTGGAGACAATAATGCAGGCGTTTGAAGGTAGTTCCATGGAGGTTCTAAGAGATGTGGAAAGATCCATACTGGTCTCACGATCCATGCTGATCACGAGCCCTGTTTGGCTTCTGGAATGAGTTATAAGAAATTAGGCCACTCCTGCCTGCCAAAAAAAAAAGGAGAAGAAAATGTGAAACAAAATGTCACAGCAATTTTACAGTCTTAGAGAAATCTTGATAGAAAAAGCAGTGACTAAATGCACACAGTATAACGGGAAACAGAAGATTCAGAAAATAACAATTGTTATGTGGAGATAAGAGATGCTGGTAGGTGTGATTTAACAACAGGAACTTTATCCTCATCTTTTTATTTATTAGAAAAACTGATTACATTCTCTTTCATATGAAAAATAAAACAAACAACTGAGAAGAAGGGAATGGTAAATTGTTAGATGCCTATTTAAAAACACAGGGGCTGCAGAGACTCATTCCAAAAGCATTTTCTTTGTCTGACTCACTAGCTCATAAGTCAAGTGGAATGGCTAATGAATTTGAGACATTCTGAAACATGCATTTTCCAGCATCCCTGTAATCTATCACTCTACAGGGAGACAACTAATTTAACAAAATTAAAGAATTTTAATAGGGCTGTTTCATAGTTCTTCTATATTTAGAGATGAAAATAACAACAAAAAATGAATTAAACAAAGGGAGAATTTCTTGAAAATTATGACTGCCCAGACAAATGAGATTGAACCCAGTGTGATAATGAATTTTTTTTTTTTGAGCTTGGTGGGGAGGTTGATGAGTTCAGAAGGTAAGCAGCATACATAGACACCAGTGCCCAGAATCAGTGTAAGTTCTCAGTCTAGACCATTGTTAATTTGTCAGTGCCAGGTCTCAGTGCTTTCACCTAAGCTGTTCAGCAACACTTTAAAGAACAGGCTTAATTTTAAACTTGTTGGCTCACTAATGCTGAGGTGCAGTTTTACCAACCAGATGGTCGCTGGCATTGGACATCTGACCAGCTGCCTCGCTCTGCAGGTTGATGTCACCCTCAGGAGATGCTGGTGGTCATGATCTCCACAGCCATTCCCTGCTGGGAGACATGATATTTCTCCTCAGCCCCAGCAGAGGGAAAGCCACCAAGCCTGAGGCTGCTGAGGGTGGCTGCAGGTCTCTGCCATTTCACAAGCTCCAGCAGACACCAAGTGCACATTCACTTACAAAACCTGATGTCTTCCTGAATGCTTATCTGGAGGCATGATGGAACCCTGAGTTTGGGGCTTTTGAGTGTTACCTTAAAGCAAATACTACATAATTAATTATAAAAGTAATAATAGGAAAATAAACTAAACAAAAGCTTGGTTCAAATTCTATTGAAATCAGTGAGACCTTTCTTTTCAGCCAGTTAGGACTTTGATTTGGGTAATGGGAAAAATTATTTATTCCCAGGAATGAAAACCTAAACAACTGTTTGTTGTTCCTCTCAATTCAAGTATGGGACCCCTCCATGTATTCTCTGCATAATGGCAAATTATAGGCTTATTCTTAATCAGTTAACAGCACAGAGTGAGGGACAGATCCTACATACAAGGCATTACCAGAGAGATAACGAAACCCAGATGACATTTCAAGAAGAACTTTGAAATCCTTTTCCCTTAGATAAGCTATCATCTGTTCTGTAAGCAAAATTGTTGTGATTATTTTATTTTCCCTTGGGTTTTGTTAACAACCATTTGCATAAAAGACAAGACTCTTGTTTCTTAAAAGTTCATGTTCTCCTGCTGCTTATTCTCCCATCCAAAAGTTTTCATTCTCTGTTAGCAACCTGATAAATCACTTCCACTAAAGTCAATTATGGTATCACCAACACAGTTTTATCGTTTCAAGAGATAAGGAATAAGGAGCAAGCACAGCCACAAAACCTGAAGGAATACAGATTATGTTTCCATGTCATTTGCTCCATTAACAACTTGTATGGCATGTTTGATAAAAAAAAGGAACAAAAAGAAGACATGTTAGAAAGAGATTATATTCTTTGCGTACCTCAGAAGCTTACAGGGAAGGTAATGCATAGGTTATGAGGCTCAGATAGGGTCTTCTGAGACCAATGACTGAGACTTCCATCAGCCTTGGCCAGCATCAGGTAGGACTATGCATTTGGAATGAAGCAGAGTGCCACTATGTAATCAACACTGACAAAAATTGGAAAGGGAAAAAAAAAGACAAAAGCAAGTGAGAAGAGAAAAAAGGTTGCAGGCACTTTTGCTGACTTGGCTATGAAGTTTCACAGCAGACTCCACTGAAGCTGAAACAGATCCATATCTAAATGGGAAATAAGAAAACCGCTACGTCTGAATGAGATTTTGCTGATCCTGTCTAATTAACCAGGTAAATGTTCAGGTACTTTAGTAATTAAACTTTAACTTTGGAAGCTAAATTGCTTCTAAATAAGCTGCTGGGATTATATTTTAGCATGGAGATCAGCAGTCTTCATGTCTTCTACACTATGAGAGCCTGGAGCATCATGATGACAGCCAGCATTAAAGTTCAAACCGCCACCAGAAACAGATTTGAAGAGGAAGAAGCCCATATTTAACCATAGTCAAGAAGACCTATGGGAAAAAAAATGAACATGTTCAATAATTTTAGCTAGTAAAATTTCATCTAATAATTAAATCATTACATGCTACAATCAACATGTGTTGTAAAATAGAATGTACTGTGGGAAAGTTAGTGGACGAGAACGAAACTACAGTGGTAATGACAGGCTACTGAGAAAGAGTAATGTCTGGCTAATAATCCTCATTCAAAACATGTTTAAATATTTCTGAAATAGAGGCAAATTGCAGCTTGGAAAGTATGAGGAGTACCTGTAAGACAGGAGAGTCTGTCTCAGGAAGGCTGTGAGACTGGTTATGAATAACCTCCTCGACGTGACTTCCCAGGGACACGATGCTCAAGAAGAGGGGCATTAAACAGAAGTAGGTACATTGCCATGCCTCTGTGCAGCAGAGGTGAGACCCCTTCTGGAGTGAGATGCAAAGTTCTGGAGTCCACGCTGCACGGAGGATGAGGAATTACCAGGGAGAGTCCACAGGAGGACAGTCAGAGTGATCCTCAGCCTGGAGGTCAAACCTTCCCAGACTTTAGGCAGACAGACTGGCTTTCTTACTGAAGAGGAAGCTGGGTGGTGACTTACGTTCTTACACACAGAAAAATCTGTCTGATAAGGGAATGTTAGGATGGTATAAAGTTGCAGACAAGGGAATAACAAGATCCACTGGCTAGAAATTGAAGTTAGACAATTTCAATCTTTACACAAGATGTAATTTCCTGCTGCTGAACTTAATGGGATATCAGAATCCCTGAAGGGGGGAGGAGGTGGGCTTCATTCATGACTACACTAGGCACCTCTGACAGTTTATGATAACAGTTTATGTCCCTTAAATAATGTTGCTCTTATAAAATCAACTTCACATAATTTCTGCAAAGTCATGGAGGGGTGAGTAGGCAAGTGGAAGCCAGCTACAGGGAATCAAGAGCAGAGGAAGATCTAGGGCAGAGGAGATTCTGGTGTGGACACATGCATATCATTTGCACTGCACTGGATGGCTGTACAGATGCAAATGTGATGATTCCCCTGTTTGGTGTCTCCTTCTTCCTCCATGGAGAGCCTGGGTAATGCTCTGTGGCTGGGTAGCTCTGCTAAGGTCATTAGTGCAACAAACCTCCTTGCATCTGGGCTTCATGCGGCTGCCTGAGGGGCTCTGGGGTGATATTTTTGTCCTGTCAATGGATGATGACTAGACATGGATTTCAGGCAAAGGCAGAAAGAATAAATCTGGCTTCAGCTGGGCACAATAAATCCAAACAAGACGGATCACAGCTCATCAAGGCAATCATTGATGCCAGGAGATGCTGTCGATACCTCTTTTACACATTACCAAATATAGAATTAGACCAGAAGAAACCTTTAGGTAACATCTGGTGTCCACTATGCCAAGCATGGACCACCTGCTAGCATAGTGCCCCACAAGCCTCGGGAGGTGCTACCTCCCGCTGCCCACCCCTGCCTGGTAGCTGCACAGTCTCCTGAGCTGCTGGGGTCCAGGCTTTGCTCATCGCTCTAAAAGGGAGATGGCCAATGCGAAGAATGGGCTTCCTAGCCTTTGGCTGCCTCAACACTGAGCAGAGATGAAAAGCTGTTGGTTGAGGACTGAGCTCCTCTGGCTTCCTGCTGAACCTGACTGCAGCCCTTTAATTAGCGGAAGCTAATTACATTCGACAGAAAAAGAGGCCGTCATGTAGTATGGGCGAAAGTCTTTTTGATTCAGCAGAAAACATTTTAACCTGAGGTATCTTGTAGGCAGCAGGTGCAGATAGGAAGCTGGTGTGTCTGAGAGCAGGTTGTATTGTCTTTTCAGCAGTATTTCCCCTTTACTGGGAACAACAGCTGAAAGACAGGAGATGAAAGGCTGCTGAGGCTGAGGTTTCATACCAGTCAGCAGCCTTCCACCTTCCTGCTGCCTCGGAGGGGTGGCAGGGTCAGGGCTGTCAGGGCATGTTTAGGTTGATGATGAACCTGCAGAAAGCTTAGGACATGCAAAACCTCTTGGCTTATTTGCTTATCAAAGGATTTAGGCTGAACTTTCTAGGAGAAGCTAGCTTGGGCTGAGCACAGCCTAGTCCCACTGACATCTAGGAGGTCTTCTTAGTTCCTGGACCTCTTCTAAAATCCCAAACTTCCTTTCCCCTCCTGCCCTTGGGAGGGCTGGGACCGGCTCAGGGTGCTTACTTGTGACTTATTTTGTTGTTTAGTTAAACAGTCATGATATCCCAGAATTTAAACTCGCTAATCTCCCACGACTAGTGTAATGTGGAGTCTGAAGAGCTGGCAATCGCAAATGGTTAACTAATAAGTGTTTATAGTGCCTCATGATAGTTGCTGGCACTAAGACAAGGGCAGTAAAAAGTGGATTAGATTAAGATAAATGTGAGACACAGGCAGAAACAAGTACTCCAGCAGATGTGTGTGGAAATTAATGGGGTGGTGATAATAACAAATTCTGATTCTCCACACAGTAAATGTGTCTCCTGATAATTGGTTTCCAGTAGGATACCAACGGGGCATGCAGGAGACAGAAACCTAAATGGGGTGACATGTCTACATTGCAAATTCTTTGGATGGACACTGAAGAAATAAAAAAAAGAATAACTGGAGAAGTTGAGTTTGCTTTGACCTCTGTAGTGTCCCCTGCTCAAAATTTTATTTTCTAGCTCTGTAACCTAGTCTCTGGACAGATAAATCCACAGGGATAGCAGGGAAAGATATCTCCGAACTTGAGCATAAAGCTGGTGGTCAAGAGATCTCAGTCATGTTCCAGCTGTTGCTGCAGATATCCTGCCTGATGCGGGGCAGCGGGTCACTACCCACCCCACATGTCTGCTCATCTACCAAACTGGGATGTAAAAGCTCCCACACAGCAGAACACTTCACCAGATATGTTGTTGAACTTCATGTGTTTATATTTGTGAAGAGAACATAGCATGAAAGGCATTACAGAAATGCAAGATATGATTTGTTATGATTTAAAAGCCATCCTGTTTCAGCAGTGCTGCTTTGAACTATTTGCCCCCTGCAGGCATTTCCAGATAAAGACTCAAGAACAGCTTTTCTTTTCCGGTCTCGTTTTGTAAAGAAGAGTAGTTCCCAAACTCCTTGATAACAGGTCTTTGAGCTTGCCCACTGCACCCTGTGTGACTGCAAGGACCAGGTGTGGCTCCACAGGCATGGAGGCACAGAAAGCAGACCCTGCACTCCCCTCTCTCCCCTATGCCTACAGGTACATGTCCTCTTCTGGCTTCATCTCACACATCCATCCTTGCAGATACATGCAATAAAGGTAGTGCAAACCCAGCCAGGCCTTCAGCTGCATCCATTCCCTGGTGCCTGGGAGGAACCAGGACAGAGGGAATGAGAAGCAGGGGAAATCAAGTTGAGGGGAGGCTGTATTGTGATTCCCATGTGGTTCCATCCTGGGGACATGATTTAGTAGTAGACAGGTATGGTTAGAGTTGATGATCAAAAAGGTCTTTTCCAACCTAATGATTCTATAATTCTATGTTAGAAACATGAGCTGTGTGCCTGGTGTCCAGTGTCAGGGTATGGGTTCACAATGCAGTTTTCTCTTCAGAAGAGTCCCATTTCTCCATCATCTGCATCAGAGTCTGCTGCTGCCTGAACTGCATGGCTAAAACTGGGTGATAGCTCCCTTCCACTGAGGCCTTGGGAAGCTCCAACTTAAGAACAGCAAATGGAGTTTTTTTCTTTGCTTGCTTTGTTTTGAAGAAGGGTTGTATGTTGTTGTTGTTTTTTGGGGTTTTTTTTTAATCTAGGGTCATTTTGATGCAGCTGTTCAAAAAGCAGTGCTGTAAGCACATTTCCCAGCACAGTGGAGGTCAGGGAGATGAAATTCAGCTTGCAAATGTCCAGAACAGCTAAGTTGGGGCTGTCCTTGTGCCAATATTGACCATGTGCTTGGAGCTCAGGCTGTAGCAGGGGAGGCAGAGGAGGAGGATGCGAAGTTCTGAGGCTGGTGTCACCACGGGGGTAACTGTAAGAAGGATCCACCTCATCACTGGTACTTAGTATTTCTGGCCAGGTGCTGGAGTGAGGTTGAGTGAAGGTGAGAATAAATCCTGTGGATGTCTCTGAGCACCTGCTCAAAATCCAGTAATTTGAAAAAGTAGGGGGTACTAAGGAGAAAGAAAATGGAATTTATAGATTTTTGTGTTCTGTGTAAAATAAAAATGACATTTTTGACCCCCAGAGAAGGCAGTAAGCACTTCACTGCTCACAGGACAGTTTTCCCTGCTGAGCCCCATGGACACGTGATGGTACTGCTCAAATTCTCTGTCCCCTGAACCCTCTTTCCTAGCCTCCCAACGTTCAGCCACATCAGTCCTGGGCTCCCTTGCCTCAGGCTTGGGCAGCGAGGGATAAGCAACTGAGGACCATGGCAAAAGCCCCAGAAAGCAGCAAGCAGGGACCTGCCAGCTCCAGATGACCGACTGTTTAGCCCAATCGAACACGACTAATTTCTCAGTTGCTGCTTCTTGTGCTTGACCTGTTAAAAGGATTAAATTAAAAGAATTCCCAGAGCTAATCTAGTGATGCTATGATGAGAGACAGGAGCTCAAGCGTATCCCAGAGGTGGCTGATCAGGTTTCCTAGGATGTATTATTTATGGGGCCATCTGCTTGAGACAAGTATTGAAGTCTGAATGGGAGGAGGATTTTGATGGAATTCAGTCATTTAACTGGGACAGGTGATGCTGGGAGTTTTTTCCCCTCCAAAAAAAAATGCTGCTGTAGTTATTTATGGAGTAAAGCTGGCAGGAGAGTACCTGTAGGCCTGTGCCTTCCACAAAATGCTGCTCAGTTCTGAATGCTCATGCTTATTCTCACAGAAGGGGCCATTCATAGAGAGGTTGATTAGTGTAAAGGAGAGAAATGTATAAATGCTTTCCAGTCTGAGTTACTAGTACGTGAAATACAGCCATATAAACAGAGTTGTGGCTGGAATGTGAACAAGCAGGGGCAGCAGCCAAAGAGGCAGAGTCTGCAGGAAAACAGGAAGAATTTCCCCAAAATAACTGGTGTAGTTACATTATAGCTCAGTAACTGTAAGATTTGTTTACCACTGTTACAGGCAACACGAAGCAAAACTGCAAATTTAAAGAAAGAAACTGTCTCTCTCTCTGATTTGGGCTGACATGCCATTTAAATAATATGGGTCAAAAAGTCTAAAATAAAATATCCTCATGAACAGGATTTGTGTTCTTTCTCTTCTTGTCCACCTCTCCTGGTGCTAAAAGCAGACACCTTCTGCTGACATTTCCCTGTCACAGTTGCATCATCAGATTTCTAAATATTGAAACTTCCTCAGGCTAATGTCTAAGCCCTTCTTAGTGATTGGGAATGAAATTCCTCTCAAAGCTTTAGTTGGGAAGGTTCTGCTAAACCTTTACATAGAAAATTGCTGGAAGCTACCCATCAGTTTGCTGCCCATTTTCCAGTAATTCAGACTAATGGCTCGTCAAGCCTCTCCCCCCTCCACCGCCTTTACATCTGTCTACAAGTAGCTTTCTGCTCCACTTACTGGTTTAATAACACAAGGCCATATACTGAAGCAAAACTCTCACCCAGTCTTACTTGATTTGTCTCATGACTGTTTTCATAATCCTTATTTTGTTAGCTATTGAAAAAAATATCTGGATAACTAGTTGTAGTGCTTAAAGTCTTGCACTTCTGAATTGGGGTATTATCAAGAGCAATTCTCTTGGATACAAACACAGAACTTTGTCACAGGCTATGAGAAAGACAGCTAAGTACAAAATCAGAAATTCTTTTATACAGCATTTTCACTCAGCTGAAATTTCAATTTCTGTATTGTGGAAGGCTTCTCCCAGAGTCGCTGCCTGTCTGTTTTATCCAGACAGGCAGGGAATTACATTTCTGTCTGATATGCAGCTTGTGATAATGATCCATCCACTTGCCAAGAATTCAGGCAGGGGAACACAGCCTGCGGAAGGAGCATGCATCAGGCCATATGCTGGGATTTTTCTCATTCATGATCTTCACTGCAGTGTCTTTCTGACGTAGCCGCCACCTGCAAGCTACCCCACTGTCCCCCTGGCTGTGGCATGGTGAGGTACCATTGAGCTTTGCTGGCTGGGGGACAGTACCATGGGATGCAGCAGCTGGGAGGTGCAAGCTGCCTTGCTCCTCAGTAGTCCTACCTGAGTGTGGATGTGTGAATGCTTGGCTTTAGGTGAGCCACCTGTGGAGCATCGGAGCCCTTAAGGACTGTGTGCAGCTGCTTCACCACTGTATGCCCAGATACAGTCTGTGTCCATGAATATTCAGCTCCATGTGTCCAGACATCCTCAGGTATGATCCAATGGATACTTCCATTTCCACTGAACACCTAGGGATGTATCTTGTTTTAGCTGTTCTGGTGCTAAACATATATCATATGCATCCAAAATAGAGCAGTAACCGCATCAGAAGTTTCTTTAAACTTTAGGACATTTGCAATGTTACTGGCATGTCCCACTTTTCAGTACACAGATGCCATAGTCTGTCCCTGACTATTTGCAGATTGAGAGAAATTATTTTGATGCTATGGGTGTCCATTCTGTTTATTTCTCCTGACTTACCCATAGCAAGAGGTAAAGAATGTTGTGCTTGGAGTAGAAGATAGATTCGCTGTTGCAGCCTCACAAAGTTTTGAGCAAGTATTTACCAGAGGCACGGATCTGTACAAGACGGAGCCTTGTTTCCTGAATTAAGGGTAGCCTGCAGGTCATGCCTTCTCCCTCTAGCCCTCCTGCTGACCTTAGGTGTGCCATCCATCCATGCATCTCTTGGCTGCTGGGCTTCAGCTCTACTGAACCATCAGATACTGCCTCCCAACACCTACAAGAAATTAAAGAGCACTGAAATAGTCCCGATTGCCGGTCACTCATTGTACAACTGACACAAAACCCCAAATTCCTTTCACATGAAAACATGGGTACATCTGCTTGCAATCATCTTTCTCCAGGCAGCCAGCCTGATGAAGCAGAAATGTGATTCTCCACATTTGGTCTGGGAAGCGCTCAGGAGATGCCTGCAGCCGATGGGCTGGGATTCAGGAGAAGCAGAATAAATGCTCCTTTCACCCCCAGCATCCCCAGCAGTCCCATGGCTCCTGCACTCACAGCCTTCTTGCCCTCCTTGTAGGAGGCAAGACATGCTGAAATAAAGAGAAACTTGTTCTGTGGCTAGAAAATCAATTTCTTGTAACCAGACATTTGGAGAGGAGACAGAAAGCATATTATATTAAAGGTAAACTGATAAAATATTTGCTTGCTGGAGGAAGGGGAGGAATGTCAAAAACACGCCAGTGTTCTTCAGAAAAAAATATTGCAGCATCTTACTCCTGCCCTGACAAAAACTGTGGGGTGTTGTAAAGAAATATTCTATCTTTCAGTGGTCTAGAGTCTCATGCAGGGTATTTTCCTTCCTGGAAGTATGCTCATTGTCCATCACTGCGTGCATGTGTGTGTGTGTGTGCACACGCACGCATGGGGCATAAATGCACAGTCTGTAAGGGAGGAAATAGCTAAAAACATAAAGGAAGTATATGAAGTGAAGTATATAGAAGTAAAGTATATAAAAATAAAAAATAAGGACAGTGAGTGGACACAGAGGAATATTAGCAGAGCCTCTGGTAACATTACTGTTTGTTTCTTAATATTTTCTTTATTGCAACTGACCAATGAGGAAACAACTAAAAATAACTACTTTAATTAAAGCTGCAGTTTGCAGCATAGATGCATTATGGTGTATGTACTTTTATAGATTTGTCAGATTCCATTTCAAGAGTTGCCTTTCATGCTGCTACACAACAAGACTGAAAAAGCAATTTATAGGTGTAATTAAGAATGCTGTGTTTGTGGAATAAAAGGAAAGTATTTTTAACAAAAGCAAGCTTGACAGTTGAGTAGCTCAGTTTCACTATGATTCCTGAAAGCAAGCTGAAGGCAGCAGCTGCAAGGTACTGTTAATCCCCAAATCTGTTCATCAATTAATACGTTTGTAGAGGGAAAGTTACCTTCCTGCCCAACACTGTGGTTTTTTTATTGGCTCATAGTCCAGATAAGCCTGAGGACTTCAGCCAGGTCTGCAGAAGGTGTTTTGCCAGCACAGTGATGCAGTGTTAGCCACAATGTTCCCATGGCACACCTGTCCCAGCCTAGCTGCAGCATCCCTCTGGTGGGACTGATGAAAATGGTCAGAAATGACAATTCGTCACATCCCTGGCTAATGCAGATGACGTGCTGGAAGGTTGGACAGAGGGGACTTTGGTTAACTTGACCTGCTTTGTGTTTGCTCTTAGGAGGTGTGCAGTTAAATTGAGCATGGATTTCTCCTAAACTCTTTGAGTTGAACTGTCATCAAGATCTGCCAAGGTCTTGTTTCAGGGCAAGTTCTGTTCTTCACCTCAAGTGAATGCCTAATAGAGAAGAAAGCTCTCCTGAATAAGACTAACTGGGCATTTTTTAAAGGGTAGAGTGGAATAACATTGTCCCTTAACAAGTGCAGGGAACAATGATGGGCAGACACTGTATTTAAAAAAAAAAATATTGCATACAGGGGTTTATTCACATGCTTGTGTGTTTGAGCATTCCAGTTTATTCACTTGCATTCATGTACACAAGCAGAATCTTACGGTGACAACAGAATGACCTGTGGAGTGCATGAAGATTCAAAGGGAAATATCTGTCATTAAAAACCAATAGGAAAACAAATATTTGTCTATCACAGGCTGAAATACAGAAATATTTGCATACTGTATTTGGCTTGACTTACTACAGACAAGACTTAGTGATATACAGAAGGGTTGTCTGAAAGAAATTGAGTGGGATGTGACATTTTCTAGGGCTTCTCTGTGAAGTGTTAATTTGGATGTTGCAACATGCAGACACTCTGTAATAAATCCATTTGGATATTATTTAGAGGTGTCATACTCAAGGCCTTTTTTTTAATATGGCTTCATTCCCTGTGAATGCTAATGTGGTTATATGGAGATGAGAAGCTCTCCAATGATAGATACACTTGGGATGCCTTTGAGGCTGTGTCAACGGCCTTTGAAAATATTGATTGCCAAGTGTGGTTACTGAAAAAAGACACTGAAGACACTGGAACTGAACAGTTAACAGAGCGTGGATCAAACTTGGATTTTCAGTTATAGGATGGATAAGCCCTTATGTCAGTCTGTCCCTGTGGCAGTCAGACAGTTTGAAAGATGAGTCTCAGTGCAGCAATGGGAAAATGCATGCCTGTCATTGTTACTCTGCTTTGTGAAGGCTGTGCTTGTAGAGAATATTCTAACTACTCATCAAGTAGCTTTCATCCTCAGCAGGAGGCACAAGCACAAGTTTTGGACTTCTGGAAGTAAACCTTATTTGTCAAGACCTTACAGAAGCAGGTCCCACTCTTGCCCCTTGCTCTTTCCAATCTGTTGCCTGACACCCTTAGGCTGCTCTGCTGCTCACCTGCAGCCCCCATGCTACTCATAGCTCTGTCAGCAGTTGTCATCCTTTTTCAGGTATTGCCTTAAGCTACTGCCATGCAACTGATAGGAAAATGGTAACAGTTACGTTAAAAGAAAGTTGGCTTCAGCTGACATTTTTGTATAAATTTTGAGCTATCAATTTCACAGTGGATTTGTAAATCTACAAACTCTGTGCTACCACCTGTCTCCTGCTTGCTTTCACATCTGAGAGAGATGTACTGGTTTTAAGGCTAGGAGGCATCACTTTGGGCTGACCACCTGCATAACTCAGATCATCTGACACCCCTTTATATACTCATCTTTCAGGACCAAGATGAGTATTTGTGACAGAGGCTGTCTTTTAGCAAGAAAAAGAATCTCCTTTTGATTAAGAAAGATCCACATTGTTCTTGACAATCCTTCTGAAGTTGAAGAAAAATGTCGTATACCTTCCATGTGATGGTTAATACCACACCCAATTAGGTTATAACCACACCAGAAAGGAGGCTGCTTTGCTATCTACACATGAAATGCTGCAGCCCAGAATTCAAATATTAGTAAAGAAAATATACATGTCATAACCGTAAATGTTCTTGTCACAAATTCAACCTTGAACCATTTTGGATAGTTTATTCCTAATGCTGCCCACAGAGTCTGGGAATGGAAAAGGAAGATATATTTTCACAATATACTGCTATATAGAAAATGTGCTTAGATCTTTGCATAATATTCCTGTTTTGTTGTTTATTTACATATAAGAATATAGTTCTGTGTGTATGAGCTTATTTTAAATGAAAATAGATGGTGTTTAAGTGGAAACCAGAGACAAATATGGGATAGAAACCTTTCATGAAATACGAGGAGGTAGAATGTGTCCATAATGAAACCAAAATGAAGGTATTCTGTCAGCCTTTGTCTTACCTTGTTTGTTTTCTTTAGCCTAGCCTGCAGTTGTCTGTGTGCTTGCAGAGAAATCAATCTGTGCCTTGGGAAGCAGGATCTCTCCCTGGCTAGGGGAGACTGATTGATTGTTTTGTATATTGAGACCGTAGGTTTGATGGGAAATGTATAGGAATGGTGACGGTATTGGAAATCTGAAGGTAGTGGCTTCTTTACTAAAAAGTATACCGTACTCCTTTTTCAGATAAAAAGAAAAAGCCCTCTCTCTGCTGTCTAGTTCTCTCCTCTCTCTGCTGTGCAGTTCTCTTCTTCCTCTCCAAATGTTTCAGTATGGCTTGTTTTAAGCACAAAATAAATTAAGAAATCATGCAAGATTAGTACTGTAAGAAAGCTCTTCCATAGGCATATTTAGTGGCTTCAAAATGATTCAGAAATTTGATTATACTAGTATTGGCATAGGGTCTTCATTTTTTTCTTTAGTGTAGCACTATTTCTCATGAAATAGCCAACCCAAACACCATGACAAAAAATTCGGTTGAAATTATTAAGGATAAAATGTTGACTTTGCTAAACTCAAGGGCAAGCATTGCATTTGAATTGAGACCAAGATTCTTCTTGTCCAGATACCTAGCAGTAGCTCAGCAGTGGGCTAGGCTATATTTTTAAAAAATATGCTCCCATATTGGGTCCTGCATGCTTCAAAGTATGACTGCTCCTGTAGTTTTCTCTTCCTTGGAAAAAAAATAAAATTAAAGGCAAGAAGCCTCCTGTTTTACCATCTCTGATTAACAAGTGATTACCCAGAGCAAAGTTATATTGCATGGCACATGCTGTCCCTGCATCTGTATTAATCAGCATGAAAAAAAAAAATTAAATGAGAAGCTTTAAGATGTTCCTAACCCAGTTACTACTTTAGTGAAAATAAGTAAACTCATGCTACTGCACAGCCTCTCCTGCTCCATTATGTAGTCATTCCTGTGCTCGTGCTGTTTCTGTAGGGCACAAGAAGTCCTTGAAGATTTGCCCCTGTGTTTATTCATTCCTGTATAGCTAAACACTAACCGGGACACATATGGGAAAGAAAAAGATCAGTATCACCAGAGCATCACTTTACAATTACCCTGCTCAGGTCCTTCCCAGCTCCAAATAGCGTTTGGCTAATATGCACTAAACTTGCAGTCACTGTGTCACAATTAATAACTACCAGGTGAAAGCATCTTTCCATTGTAGCCATTAGGTGGTAACGTTACCTAACAGAAATGCAGTCACCATCCTTTGTGTAGGAAGAGTGCTACAGCTCTGCAGTGCAGGGTGTGAAGAGATGCTAAACCAGGAAGATGATTTTTAAATCAAAAAATTAACCACAGTTTCATGGAAGAGGCTGTCTTCATTAAAAATGCAGGAGTTTGATGCAAAGGTTTATAGCAGCAGATCTCAAGAAAGGAGGGGACAAAATACTTTTGTGTTGGTTTTGGTAGCAACAAGCAATTAAACTATTCACCCCAACTTGAAGAATCACAGCCTATGAAGTAGATCACCTTTTGGGTTAAGCTGTATTTTAGTCTAGCCCAAATCCAAGTGATCTAGCCTCAAATGGGTCTGTCTTGCCCACAAGGACATTTTTGATGGTGTGAAAAAAAGATGCTGGATGTAGATGGCAACATATTAGCCCCTCTCTGCTTCAGCCATCCCCAATGGCAGGAGCTCCAAGGCATAAGAGCAATTATTCCAGTGCCTAGAGGAGCTAGCAGGAACTTCAGAGGCCTGTCTACAAGAATAAATGTGAGCAAGTTCTTCTGCTTGTGTGTTAGAGAGCGAACTTGAGTTCAGAAGTCACGCAGCCCTGTTACCACAGACAGAGCTAGTGGGCCCTGCTGTGAACCAGGCTTTGGGATCAGAGCCCAGCAGCATACACCTTCACCACCCACCAAACACAACCTCAGGAGAGCAAAGAGCTGGAGATGAAACTCCTGCCTTTCCAGGGCAACCACATTTCTGTATGACAGCATTTTATGAGTTTCAGCTGTAACAGCAGCAGTCTGGGATTTATTCCTTCTGAGCTAAATGGGATTCTGTAGCACTCCTACGATTAAAAATACATGTGTGCATGAATACTTGCAGGACAGACACCTAAGTGATCTCAACAGGCAAGAAAAACCTCCCCTCAAATTTCCATACCCCGCAGTTGTTGTACTGCCAGGTTGGCACATATGCCCTTTGAAGTCGCTGGCATCCAAGCACAGCCAGGTGCTGTGGGGTTTCATGCAGGAAGATTAAAGATGTCATGTTCTCTTACTCAGCAGCAGCACAGAGAGACTACAAAAAGTGCATTCTCCTGCAAACAAACCCACCTGTATATCAAAAATGTAAGCTAACATCAAACGAGCAGAAGCACAGGCTTGTTTGTAGGCAGCACTTAGGCAAGGTGTTGGTGAAACTGGAAAGCACAGATATAAAACAGAGCCAGCAAGAGCGACCACAGAGCAGATCAAGAGAGGCGTAAGGTCACACGTGATAATGTCAGGAAGACAAGTGAGGTTTCTGCTCCGATAATCTGAGAATCATGCTCCAAGCTGGGAAACGCCACCTGTTATTAAAGCTCCCAAAGGCTTGTGTTCAACACAAGGAGAGAGCAATCACCTGCCCTCTACTGCAGATGACTTGCTGTATTTTGACCATTTGGGCAGACCTTTTCCATGCCAGGAGCCTGCCTCAGGCAGGCTGGCAGCGGTGCTGAAACTTCCAGCCATGCGATCCCTACCTGCCTGAGAAGGGGGAAAGCAGGTTGTTTAGTTTATGCTAAAAATGCCTAGCAGGCCTGGGGTGACATTCTGGCTCCCATGCTTTGAAAAAGGGGGCTTTGCATTGAGCAAGGAGTGGGAGCAGCTGCCTGGGGTGTGCTCCTTTTCCTTCCTGATGTAAATGCACTCAATTTGTCCCATTTCAAATTAAAAAATTAGTTTTAAAACACATTCTTAGTAGGCACGTGCTATGTCCCTGAGGGTCTCTGAGACTTGCATCCACACTGGTGAGGCTAAAAATGACATGCGCAGGGCTTGCCCTGCAAACCAGGCATTGATGCAGGCTGCTGAGGTTGAGGGGACTGAGGCACAGGGGAGGAAAACCTGGATACAGTGAAACCATCATTGTCTCAAGCCCTTTGCTTCCCAGCAAGGATGCTTGTTGTGGTAGAAAACTTCCCTATGCAGGCAGACATCCACTCTGGAGCATGCCCAAATTTAAGAAGCACCCAAGACATCATGAAGACACCAACTGGCCCTGCAGAGGCCACTTTTAGGCACTGGTTAAGCCTCAAGCACAGGACAGGAGGAGGAAGTGATCCAGCTGGGGTGCTCAGGTGGAGTGGGATCAGTGTGGATTCAGATCAACCCTCTCTCCACAGTGACCTGCTCTGGGGACAGTGCTTACTAAGCATCGAGTGAGCCCAACCCCTGGCTAACCCTCATGGTGCAGTAGACATAACAACTCCACAAAAAAAGAGAAGTTATTTTCCATCAGTTTCATTACATTCCCACTTCTGGCCATACTCTCCCACCACTTTGTTACCTGTCCCTAGCTCTCGCAAACTACCTACCTGAGCCATCATAGCTCACTAGTCCTGAAGGTAACTAACTCAGCAAAAGCAAACTGGGTCTGCTTTTTAAGCAAACTGAATTGGCTCCAAAAATTGCTGGAGCCATTACTGGTAAGAGAGTGGTGATTTAAGCTCATAAGGGTATGGCAGCTGCATCAGGAAGCACAACCTGGTTTCCTGCTGTTTTCCAGTTTGTGCTGGATTCATTAGTTACTGAACCAGCATCAGAGAGGCTGGCTCCTCTGGTGATGCTCTTTAAAAAGGAAGATGCTATTTGTGCCATTCAGTGAAGTGGCTTAGAGCTGCAGGTGGCAAGGGAAGTCATAGTTCTCCAGCCATGATGAAAATGCCCAAGTGTCTGAAGGTGTCTGGAGTTGCAAGAAAATCCTCTTCTCACAGCTTCCCCTGGTCTTGCAGTTGCTGATAAGATGGTGCTCTGTGCCCAAGCCAGCCTTTTGGTGAAACATGAAGG
>WAAB01024525.1:30592-57956 GCA_013389865.1 Piaya cayana | reverse complement strand
GCGGGGCGCGCGGCAGGTGCCAGGAGCAGCCGCGGCCCCGCCCCTCCCGGCCCAGGGCGGAGGCGGCGGAGCGGCCGCGGGTACCGGGGGCGGGTTGGCTTCGGGCCGCGCCGCTCGCTGCTCCCCGTCTGCCTCGCGCTCTCTCTCCCCGCGGCGCGGTCGGGGGCTCCCGGGAGACAGAGAGAGAGAGAGAAGAGCGGGCGCCGACCCTGCGGCGGCATGAACCGGCAGCACCGCGGGGCCGCGGGCAGCCGGGGCCTGGGCACCATGGAGGTGAAGAGCAAGGTGCGTGCCGGCCGGGGAGGGGGGGTTGGCCTGCTCCCCGGAGAGGGGCCCCGGGCTGCTGACTCACCTGCCCGGGGCGGCCCCGGGGGTCCCGGGGGTCCGGCTTGGGGGGCGGCTGTGGGGCCGCGGGCTCGGGGAGCCGGGGGGTCCCGGGCTGTGGCGGCCGCAGAGGGCGCGGGAATGCCGACCGGTCCCGATGTGGCTCGGGCGGCCCTGAGGGTCCGGGGCTCCGGCGGGGGCGGCCCTGAGGGTCCGGGGCTCCGGCTCGGGCGGCCCTGGGGGGGGGGGCGGTTCCCTGGGCGACTTGGAGGAGCGGGAGGTTTTGGGCTCTGGGATGTTGAGGGGTCCCGGTGCGGTCGGAGCGCCCTGAAGAATCCCGGGAACGTTGGTTGTGGGGCTGGGGGGGCGCTGGGCGTCCTGGAACGCGGCTGGAGAGAGCGCGAGTCCGCCGGGCTCTGAGAGGCGGGGGGTCCCGGGGCGGCTGCGGCGGGTCCCGGGCTCTGGAACGTTGGGGCGGCCCTAGGGGTCCCGGGGTCTGGGAGGCGGGGGGGGTCCCGAGCTCCGTCTGGGGCATCCCCGGGGGTCCCGGTGCGGCTGGGACCGTCTCCCCTCCCCTCCTGACTGTCCCGGCTCCAACTGGAGCCCGCAGGCTGCTCGGGCTGCCCGGTTTTAGGGGCTGGGGCGGTGGCACCGGGAGGTGAAACAACAGCTACTTCTGAAGTGTTTTAATAAACAGGGAGAGATAAGTGGCCTCTGAGTTCCTGCATAGACCGAAAACTTGCCGAGAAGTAGATGTTAGGGGAAATTTTCTGACGAACTTACCTTAAAGTGGAGGTTGTCCTCGGTTAGAGGCTGCCAGAGGATTTTACACTGGCAATTTTTATATGTCTGTGTCTGTTAAGGCTTAAAACAAGAGTTTCTTGTTGTCAGAGCTTTGTGCAATTCTGTAAATTCTCTCATGGTTGTACCTGCACCTGCTCTTCCTATTGTGAGTTTTTCATGTGCTGCTCAGGCAAAGTCTTGCTGACAGACCTTTGATGTTCTGAAAGAAGTTAGATTCTTGATTTGCTTTGTATTTGTAATATTTTGTTGGCACGTCACTCTGTAGTTAACATTTTGCAGTAGTAGGTGGAGTGTCAAGCTATTAGTTAAATGTGCGTAATTTGAGTTAAACCCCCACTTTTAACTGCATTTCTGCAGGTGATTGTTTTCTTCGATTGGCAGAAAAACTATCTCGTGAGCTTTCTTTCAACTGGTCTGTGGTCAGTGCTCTGTGTTTGACTTTCCTTTCCTGCTAATCAAGGGCCAAAGCAGCAGTGTAGGTGAAGCAGTTAGGACTTGTGGTACTGTGTGGTTTTATGAGGACAGCATAACATAGCACTGAAACTTCTAGAAAATATATGGTTGGTGTCTATGGCTTGAATGATGATGATTTCTTTGAGGTGTTAATATTCATGTGGGCAAAATGAGAAAGCAGAGGGGTAGCTGGTAGCTATGATTTCAAATGCTTGTTCAGCACAGCTCTTCTCGTGGTGGGTGAAGTCTTGTTTCAATCTATGCTCTTGTAAGATTGAAAACAATCAGTACAATGTGTTTATAGACAAAATACTTGTTGACTCAACCCAAAACTCTAGCCTTGCTCTTCCCCCATTGTGTGTTCCTTGATGCAAAATAGGAAGGGATCACCTGTGATACGTTTCTTCAGAGAAGTGTAGAAGTCCTAATGAATAGGGACTGTCTCTTAAGTGCATGTTAGGAAGCAGTTTTCAAGGCATTCCTAGAGCGACTTGGCGCTAATGCATTATTTAACAGCATCTTGATTTAATATAGCAGAGGAGTCATCATCTTTTTATAGGAATAATAACTTGAAGAAGAAGAAAGGCTTGTGTGGAGGTGGAGGGGACCATTATGGTGGAGAGGTCTAGGCTCTGAAGGCTCATCGGCAATGCACAGCCCTTTATTTAGATGCTCCAAATCAATAATCGTGTCCCAGCTAACAGCAGTGCCAGCAGAGCACAACTGTAGTTGCAGTTATATGAGCAAAATCCTTCTGGTTTATTCAGTTTGAGTAACTGGTGTGAACTTGCCTTAGAGAATCTCCATCTATTAATTCTAGTTAGCCCTTTCTCTCATCATAGAAACACAAGCTTTATACCCCAAACTAGAGTTCCCTTTGATGATATGAAAGCCCTGAAATAAGCTTCTGGTTCTCTAGATGTTATTCCAAGTCATAAAACAGGGGGGTGGGAAACTTGAATTTGATATTTCTTTGCAGAATGAATGATGTGGAATAAATACACTGATAAGGCAGATGCAGTTAGTGTAGTTGCTGTTCTGTTGTTGCTGGGGACTTGCAGCGTAGCAGCAGCGTGTGCTGTGTTGTGGGGCACTTAAAGATCTCTCTCAAGTGGGTGTCCCTAGTAACTTGCTCGTACACTGGCATTGCTCGCTCTGTGTTTTGCCAGCTGAGTTACCACGTAACAAACAGCATTTGTAAAGAGCTCAAGTGCAAGAACTTGTCTGTTCTCCAATTAGGCTCTTCTGATCTTTCATCTCCTCTAAATTTCTTAAAAGTTGTTAGTTCTGCCTGTTTAATGGAAAGGGGAGCACCATTTGATATAAAATGAAAATGTTTCCAGGGGTTAAAATAAACAATGAAAGTGCATTGTTTTACTTGTCTTTATCTGCTCTATAATAGTATCGAGCATACAATAAACCACGCTAGGAAACACTAGCCAGATTATTAGTCTTTCAGTGTTTGCACCAGCTATCTATAAAATCACGTGTTTGAGAAGCTGGCCCTTTGTTTTTAAACTTTTATAGCTGAAGTACATTTAAAGTATGTAGTCTTTTGAAGCCAAACAATTTAAATTGATGCAATGCATGGACAATTCCTGTGGCATAAATGCTTGGCATAGCTGAAGAAAGATTTGAGAGAGACAGGATAAAACCTTTCACTGACGTCATGGTGAAGCATGCTGCTTCTGACGTGATGAGAGTTCCTCCTGCAGGCTTGGCTTTGCTTTGCTTGTGAGCAGGTATGAATCATCCCTTCAGCCTTATTGTTAGTTAATGTTACTGTAACTGGAGTATTTCTAGGAGAGGAATGTTCCCAGATAACTCCTTTATTTGAAACTCCTGGAGGAAGGTGGGGTGTTGGAAGGCAGAGCTTGTTTTGCCCTGCTGTTTGAGTTATCATGGTGTTAGTTTTGGTGTTAATGTGCCAACAATGGGGTCTTTGTCTCCTTATTTTCATTCCTTTGTTTGTACGTGAGAACTTTTAACTCCAGAAGGTTGTAATCAAATGTGAGGTAGAGGTTGGTCTGGAGGCTTGGTAATGTGCACCTTCACATCCCTTCCATGTACGGGGCACCAAGTATGTGATACTGAGGGTCAAACTTCAGTCAGTATTTCTATGTGCCAATCTGTTCTGCTTGAAACCAAAGAAATTAAAGTCTTTGTACACTGTAGGTTGACAACAATTCACAAAAAAACATCGACCGATTTACTTCATTTTCTACTTTTTAATTATTAGGTTTTCCCCCCTGTTAATTTATATACAAGCTGATCTATATTTTGAAACCTCATTGCTGCTGTCTTGTAATTCCTTTTAGTGTCTTTAGTTTGTACACCTGTGTTGGGTAGAACACTATTAATTTCACCAGTTATGTCTGCTAAAACTACAGTTTTTCTAGTCTACATCAAACACTTATTTGCACCCAGTTTAGTCTTATGACTACCACCACTGAATCATTGCTAGCATTTTTTAATAAGCATTTAATATAGATGGTAAACTAAACTGAAGCTAAAGTGGTCTAGGGAGCTGGGTTTCTTTGTTGTTGTCGAATGCTTATACTGACTAAACACAAATGCTACCCCTGAAAGTACAGTGCCAGTGGTTAAATGCTTTCTTTTTTCCATATCTTCTGAAATCTTGTCTGATTTTTATACCCCAGATGCCATCGCACTTCATAAGGCTATAAAATCAACATTTGAGTCTTGATCATGCAGCTGAATCTTGTGAATGCTCTTAAGGAGTAGCTGGTTGCCTCCTTTATATCCCTCTTTAGGCAAGAGCAGAATTGACTTGTGATCAGCTTGCTGGAGCTTTACTGGATGTAGCTTGAACTGAAAAGTAGCAGCTGTTCTCCATAGTCCTCAAGTCAAAGTGGCTTTTTCATTTCTTGCCCAAACAACTGGGAATCTGAAACCTCCTCAGTCTTGCACAGGTTAACCAGAGGTGCAAAACAATCTATACATACCGTTCTAAAGTGCACTGAAATTTCTTTGAGAAAGGTCCAGGCAGTTGCATACCACAGGAGGTTAATCATCATCTTGGGTTTGAGCCACCACCATCCATGCTGGGGATGAATTCTGCTTACTGAGAGCCTGGCTCTTTCGTGTAAGAATCTGCAATTACTCTTACATAGGTTTGTTTTAATGCTCAGCTCCTGTGTTAGTGAATTCTTTGACCTAAGCAGAACAGTGGAAACAACTTTTATATGTTTAAATGTACATCTTTTATAAAACCAAGCATAGTTACAACTTCAGGAAAAAGAGCAGTTTAAATTGACCTTCTTATGCAACTTCAAAATTATTGGTTGCAGGCTTTGGTGCACTTTTAATTCCATAACAGTTCTGGTATAACATTCAAATAATTCTATTGCTTGAGGATGTTGAATTATCTTATTAATGATTTACAATGTATTTTGTTGTAGTTTGGAGCAGAATTTCGACGATTTTCTCTGGAGAGATCTAAACCTGGAAAGTTTGAGGAGTTCTATGGATTATTGCAGCATGTGCACAAGATTCCAAACGTTGATGTTCTAGTGGGGTATACGGACATTCATGGAGACCTGCTGCCCATCAATAACGATGACAATTACCATAAAGCAGTATCTACAGCCAATCCTCTCCTCCGGATTTTCATTCAGAGGAAAGGTAAGAGCGCTTGAAGTCTGAATCATCTGTTTATCCAGTTGTACCATGTTGCAGTGAATGGTGTGATGTATGGAGAAAATCTTTCAGTCCTATTTCATCATGTTGAATTCCATAATAATTATGGATGAAAAGTATTCACAACTCATCTGTCTGGCAAGGGCTTCCTCAGGCAATTTATTTATATTTTCTATTTTATTGCTTGTGTTTAGTTAGATAAAATGAAGTCAAGTATCAAATGCTTCTTTCTGTTTTTATCTAAGCAAATGAAAATAAACTTTAAACCTCTGTGGTTTTCTACTCTGTATGGTGGATGCGTTTCACTTAAAATTCTGATCTTGATCAGACAAGGACAGGGGCCGTTACAGGATGGAAAGGAATCTTGGAAGTCTTATTACATGAAGTATTAAATGTCAGTATAAATTAAAGAATAACTTAGTAATATGCTACTCTTGCCACGCTTTCCTAACAAAACCTTCTGAAGCTTTCAAAATTACAAGCTTATTTCACTTAGCTAACCTCAAGTGTGTGAGGCCTGCTTAGTTTGCTGCTTTGCCTCTAAGTTCTGGGTGTCTTTTTCTAGTGTCTGCTTTTGTTTATGAAAGAAAAGGGGAGAAGTCTAGTGATGTGACTTGGTATTTCTTGAACCTGAAGAAGTCAAGAAAATCAGATTTCTGCCCTTGTTTTTCTCCTTATGTGCATGCAGGTGTGTGTGTGTCTATATATGAACATTCTTATCGTAAGGCAGCCAGCTGATCTTTGAATACCAGACTGCTTATTGCTTAGCTACTTCATAAAGATGTGCACTGTGTGTGGTTGTTGCTAAGAAAAGCCTGTTTTGCTTAGAAAATGCTTGGGCACAGGGCAGTTCTATCAGCTGTCCCACTCAGTGCGACACAAACACAATATTCAAAACAGATGTGGCTGCTTGCCAGCTGCTGTGTCGCTGGCAGAACGTTTGCTTTGTTTGTACCGAGGATAATGTAGTCTAATAAGGCCGATGTTTTCAGTCCTGAATTGCCAAAGGCACCAACAATAGTTCGTGTGCTTCAGTAGCACCTGGAGGTAGAAAAGGTCTATGATTCTGTTTAATCTCCTACAGTAGCCATATGACGAGGACAGATAAGCCACTTTGTCAGGCCGGGATTATTGAGTTTGTGTTTTAACACCATATGTTTTTAGATTGTTTCCAGTGTTAATGCCCACTGTTCGTAGTGTTGCATTTTTAACACCCTATACCTTTGCTCTACCTTTCTTTAAATAATGATGGATTACTTCTTATAATTCCAGTGCAAGGAATTGATAGTGGAATTGAACTAGAAATAACATTAACCCACTGCAGTTCATTGTGCCGAGAATTGATTAGCAGGAAAAGCTATGTAGAAAGTATTGGTTATCACCAGCTTCCTTATTAGGCTGGAGTCTTCTGGCTATAGAGTTTTAAGGAGTAAAGAACCCAGACTGACATCTGAGTCCAGCACTTCCAGCATCGTACTTTGTGCTGAATTAGCTGTGACTGCTTTTTCTGTCGATTGAATTGAGGCTCTGGTTCCATCAGCATCTTTGCCATAGAGAGTAGCTTTGTTTTGATGGAAAATAAGGAATTAACTTGAATCTGTATTTAATTTGTGATAATTTGCCTGTGACTAAAGTTGAATTGCAGGAGTTAGAGACGTGCCATTATTTGCGCAGCATAATTGGTTTAGGTGTGATTAACTTGTCTGATTGCACGGATCTTTATTGACTGTGTCTCTGAAGTTGAAAATCAAATGTCTGAACAAATACCTGCTATTGATGGCACAGGATAAATAGTATTAACTTCTTAGTGTATGGCATCCAAGGAGCACCTTAAGGGGTTGAAATAGTAGCAACAGGATGCTTTTAGTAATAAAAAGTGACAACTGTGATACTGCGACTCCAAAATCTCAGAAATGTTGATGTGCCAGAGTCAGCACTCCCTTCTCTGTTCAGTTTTGGCTTCTAATTTAAGAAAACTAGCAAGTTGTCTGTCCTAAGCATTTATGTGTATTGGTTAATGTGGTAAGGAACCTGGAGATCCTGTAATGAAATGAAATCATGTTATTTCCCTGAGACTCTATTAATTATATTTAACTGCATTCCTTTAAAATATTTTAAACTCCTCCTCGGTGCTATATCTAAACTGGAGCTGGATACTGCATGAGTCAAGAGTGACTGTCAGCTTGTAGAAAACAGTTGCTTATTGGAATTTCATTCTGCAGTCTAACAGATTAACAGGTACTGTTGACATCTGGAATTTAAAGGTTAAACTGATGTATTGTGATCAAATCCAGATGTGTGGGAGTCGCTCTGTCTGTGAGAAAAATCTTACTGAGGATAAAATGCTGGAGGGGCTGCAGTCCTCACAGGCCCTGGAGGGCAATTTGTTGTGGGGTGCTTTGCATCGTAAATACAGGAGTAATAGAGATGACAACAGGAGACACGTTTCATTATAACGTCCTTAAAACTCACTTGCAGGATATTAAATTAAAATATACAACTCTTGCAAGTGCTATATGTACTTGGTTGTAAATAGTAAATGGTGGATTCTTGGGTTAATTCACTTGTGCCTCTTCATGTTGACTGAGAAGCTTTGTTTTCTTAAAAAGTAAGAGGAGTTGCCTTTAATTAACTGTCTATCCTAGCTATTCTGAGTCCTTTTCCTAAAAACATAGGTTAGTTTCCAAAAAGCTAAATTCATCTATATTCAAATGCACCAATGCTTTGGGGATTTTGAAAATTTAATTTTTTAAAATGTAACTCTGCATTGCTGTCTTAAGCAACGTTCATTAGAAAACAGATTTGGCATTTGTGGGTATTTTAATTTTCCCGTAGCGAGTATATACAGAGCGCTGCCACCTTGAGCTTGAAACTGCTGGGGGTAAAAATCATTCTTGCACTCTGGCTGTTCTCCTTAACACTATCTGTAAACACCTTGTCTGCTGGCTCTATGCCCAAAATATTTTCTGCAGCAGCTTTAAACTGATTAGCTTGGTGCCAGAACAAAGGTGCTTTTGTACTCGAGTATATTGCTTTAGAAAATTTGTTTAGCAATGGAAGAGAGGTTAAACAGAGTCACGCTGCTCAGCTGAGATTTGGAGAGATGTGTTCATCAACCTCTATTTCTTTTCCCCTACAGATTATGTAACTCTATATCTTAAGGTTTGTGCTACTTTTGATTTTTACTTTTTTTTTTTTTTAAGACTAGTTACAATGCAAACCAGCTCTCCTCTGGTGCTCTAGGGTTCCTTAAATGTTTTGACATAGGGCTTGCAATTTTGGGATGCTCTTACTTGAACAATGTGTCATGTAACTCAAAAAAGTTTCTAAAAGCAGAAGCACCAGCTCAGTGTTAAGATTCCTGATGGAATGTTTGCCTTCTGAAAGAGACTTGTCCAATGAATACTTTTCTGATCTCAGCTTTTGTTTGAAAACCACTTTTGAGTCTGTTAGTTCACAGATGTATTTACATAATATTTCTTTCAGAGCCAGGCTTTGCAGCTGATCTTCATGTTTCGCTGTTAAATTTGGTTTGGACAGTTTTAGCCTTATCGGCTGTGTGGAGGCAGATAGGGGATGGTTTAGTGAGCTCTGTTCTTTTGAGGGAAAGAAGTTGAGGAAATCCAAGTAAATAGTTACAGATCTAACTTGGATAAGGGCACAAACATCCTGTGATCGTTTGCAGGACACAGTAAATCTACTCCTTGCATGTATTAGATGTGTGTGTGTGTGTGGTATCTCTAGTATGTGCCCAGCTTCTGTAGGTGCAGAGGGGCTGAGTGGCAGGAGCGATGCTGGTACATGGCCTGCGAGAAGGTGGCACTTTACAGCCCCCTGTGGCAACCTGGCAATTCTCTCATTTGTCAGAAATCATCACCTGTACTACCATTTCTTGCTGTCATTGTGTTACTTCGTATTCAACCGTAAAAGGTATTTAAAGCAGGGCCCTTCTGTCTAGTATCTTATTTCACAATTGCCCCTTCCAAGTTGTTTTGCAAGCAGTTGTAGTTCCAAATAAAAAAGAGAAGCTATTGCAACTCATTGAATTGCAAAAATCCTCCCAGTGTAACCACCAGCTGTCTAACTTGAAACTGGTTGGGTGGGTTGTCAGCAGAGATAAGGGCAAAACTTCTTGTACTTCTTTTTCTTTGAGCCTAAATTTTAAGCAAGCATTAAAAAAATTGCTCTGGCTTGTCTGAAAAATCAGCATGTTTGTGTTCAGCAGTGGGGTACAGGATTTGTAATGATCTGCAGTCAGTTAGAGATCTTAAAATGCAGAATAAATGGCGAGTTTGCATTTTTGGAGGTGCCTTACACTTCAGACAGTCTACCTGCTACATGCTTTGACTGGGGAGCCTGAATTGTATTTTAATCAACCCACTCTTCAAGACAACGGGCTTAACTTACTTTAGGCATCTGTAGAGCAGATTCTAGGCTATTTCATGTTAGTGCTGCCTTTGTTCATTTAATAACTCTTGGAGAAACACCAGGCTGGGTGAAGAAGTGAGCAACAGCGGAACTACAAATTAACTGTCTGAGGTGGACGTAATCTAGAGACGCATCCGTGTCCTTCCAGAGCAACTGAAACTGCCACAAAAGTGACTCCAGAGTGTAATATGACCACGTAGACTTAGGTGTCTTCAGAAATAATTCCTCTTTGTGTCAAACTGTTGAACAGCCTCATCTGTAGACTTTATAGAAAAGGTGTGCTGTCTTTAGCAAACAGCTTTGCAACAAGGTATGTAAATGAGGCCATTATCAGGACACATTTTTTTAAACCGCATTGATGAACTGTTTTATTGCTATTGTGTGGACACAAGGTATAAGTTTGTAATAACCCCCCTCCTTTTTTTGATGCACTAACTTAAATTTGTTTCTTTTCCTGTTGTCCTTTATCTTCTAGAATACTAAATCCAAGGCTGTCTTAGTAGCCTTGGTATTCCTAAACTCTTGTTTTCTGCAGCCATAATGTCTGAGGGAGGGGTTAGTGTCACACGTTGGAATAGCTTTAGATTATTGCTTCTGAAGTACCTTGTGTTCTGTTTTGCTTAAAGCGTCTGAAGAGCCCAAATACAACTGATGCAGCTCTGTGTACCTTTGTCTTAGCATAGAAGGAAAGTCTCCTGACTGTGTGCTTTTTTTTTATCAGCCTTCCTGAAATTTCACACTAGGATAGCATTTCCAGTTATTTCAATTCTCAGATTGAAATGTATAGCAATCATTTTACTTTCTTGGCTGTACCAATGGCATCTTAAGTTGGGATTTCTTTGTATTATCACATTCTCTCAGTCGTAGGGTTAGTGAAAACCAGTTCTGCTTCATTATTTTATCTATTGCAGAAAAAATATGTATGCAACATTGCAAAAATGCAAGGAAACTGATCTGAATGTGTTTTGTTTCATTGATTTTGGAGAGTTTATAGCATATTAGAAAGAGAAAAGGAAGCTTCCTTCCGTAAATGGGCATTTCAGACATCAGAATTGCCTCTGCATAACTTCCTTTTCCATTAAAGTGCTTGTATGACTCCCATATGTTTTTAAATTCTAGCTATTCATGTACTTCTGTGTCAGATTGTGGCAGTTGCAGCACTGCTTGTAGAAACAATTTTGCTTGAAGTATTTTGTGCAAAATCTCTTTGTTTCTGCTCCACAGCCATTTTACCTACATTGCATGGGGGCAGGGAGGAGAGTGCAGAATGGAATAAGCTTTCTGGAGTTTGAATCCAGGTCACTTGGCTCTCCTCCAGGAACTAGGCAGTAATAGGCACACTGGCTGCTTTCCCTTTTTCATTCTTTCTTTTCCAATGATCTGAAACCTGAGGAGAGAAAACTAACAAGTGGAATTACTCTGAATAAAATTAAAATGTTTCTAGGAACATTCTCACTCTTTCCATGCTCATCTTTTTCTCAAGCAGCTACATTATAGTTCTTTGTGTCTCGACGCTTGCTAGCTCTAATTTTGAGTGCTGTCTTTCCTTTTGGTAGCAGGAAACCAAAAGTCTTGCAAACTTTGAATGTCATAACATTAAAGCTTGTTTCATGTGTAGAGAGAAATGTTTCTCCTGTAGGAAGCTGGAAAACCTGTATTAACTATTTCATTCTGCTAACCTAAACCAAGATAGCGCTGCTGTATGGAGCACGTTATGAAGTGATCTAATCATCGCTGTGCTATGTCTTACAGAAGACGCAGACTACAGTGCCTTTGGTACGGATACTATGACCAGGAAGAAGAACGTCTTATCTAATGTCCTACGTCCGGATAATCACAAGAAGAAACCACACATTGTCATTAGCTTGCCACAAGACTTCAGGCCGGTGTCTTCAATTATAGATGTAGATATTCTTCCAGAAACCCATCGCAGGGTGCGGCTCTACAAATACGGAACTGACAAACCCCTTGGATTCTATATACGAGATGGCTCTAGTGTCAGAGTGACACCACACGGATTAGAGAAAGTTCCAGGGATTTTCATATCCAGGCTTGTCCCGGGAGGCCTGGCTCAAAGCACAGGCCTATTGGCTGTCAATGATGAAGTACTGGAAGTGAACGGAATAGAGGTTTCGGGGAAAAGCCTTGACCAGGTTACAGACATGATGATTGCAAACAGCCGTAATCTGATCATTACGGTGAGACCAGCAAACCAGAGAAATAACGTTGTGAGGAACAGTCGGACTTCGGGCAGCTCTGGTCAGTCAACAGAATCTAGCCTTCCAAGTAGCACACCAAATATTTTAGCAAATTCCTTGCAAGGAGAAGAAGAGAGTGATGAAGAAGATATTATTATTGAAGATAGCGGTGAGCCACAGCAGATTCCAAAAGCTGCACCTACCAGTGAAAGCCTAGAGTCGTTGACACAAATTGAACTTCTTCACGAGTCAACACAAAACGGATTCCTTCCTTCCAGTGAGATGAACTTGAATCATTCAGCAGGCAGTGTTAGCATGGAATATGAAGTACAAGATTCAGATCATAAGTCATTAGAAGAAGATGGAACTATAATAACACTGTGAAATTACGTTGATGTACTTTGTATTAAGTAAGGATGCCATATGTGTTTTAATTTGGCTTAATATTTAATACTTATTAATACCTCTCCATCTTCCAAGCACTGCAGTTAGATTAAAAAGAAGGCAAAAAAAGTTCAAAATAATCTAAGTTGACTAACTCTGGTTAATTCTGCACTTCAGTGTAAGTACTGCGCTTAGATGGAAGATCTAATAATTAATAAATGACTGGAATTGGATGAGAAAAATTTAAATTGAAAATGAAGGATACCTAAGAAATGACTGAGTTTTCTTTCAAAGGTACTTTTTTTTTTAAATGCAGAATACTACTGCTTTTATATGAGTGAACTTCCATTGTTGTCTGGGTTTGACTATTTAATGTACTGTGGTTTCATTTTCATCTGAAAAGCTGCTTATGTCTGAGGGAGCTGCTTTAGCCACTTCATTCCTGTTCTGGACTGTTATTTAGCTGGTAAAGCTGTTTGTGTTGCTCTGCGTATAAGGAAACTGAAAAATAAGCAGGAGGTGGGGTGGGAAGGGATGTTCTTGATTGGTCTGGTTGAGCAACGAGTCTGTCACAGTGGTGACAATTTGAAAATGGGGACTTGTGAATTTGACTGTTCCTTTGTAAGTGAATGTGCAACCACAGACACATTAGTGTGCACCTTTACTGGTTTTAATGGGCAGGTAAGCTTGCTTTTAATGACTGCTAGTTTGAAATTCAAATGAGGACTTCTTAACACTTAAATATCAAAGCCCTTTTCTCATTTTAGTTTGTGATGTTTAAGGATATCATTGGATTTAGTTGCTAATCTCAGTAAATTTCAAAGAAATCAAATGTAAACTTCATGCTATGGGAATAACAACAACGTGTTAGGGTGACAGTCTTAGTAAAGCTGTGAAGGTTTCGACTAGCACAGGTTTGTTGTAGTGAGTCTGAACTATGTAAAAAGTGACTTTCTTCAGACCTGAACAAATTAGAACAGCTTAAATTAAATCCCTGGATTAAAAAAAGTTTTGAATCTGAATGAGACTTTTAATAGAACTTGCTTGAGGCATGTCCCATTAAATTGTTCATTAGAACAATCTAAACTGTAAATGTGGAACTACATCTGCCTCTGGCTGGCTGTTCTGCATATTACGAAGTTGCTGTGTGTAAAGCAAAATACTGATGGCAAGTCCTGATACGGCAAGTGTGTGCGTGTGATCAGCTGCAAACTTACTGGGAGAACTGCGGGGACAAGCTTCTAGCCTGATCTTCCCCCTTTCCCCTTTTAATATCTCCTGCATTACCCCTTTGGCACTCAGTTCCCAACCCAGCCCTTGTCTGGGAACATAAGTTGTGGCAGGAAAATGAGATGGGGACTAATAGGATTGGGGAGGGTGGATGGAGCTTCTCACCAGGGATCCAGTAGCCTGTGTCAGCCTCCAAGAACGGAATCGGGCGCTATGAGTTCTGTGCTGTGGTAATGTGCTTACCAGAGTCACTAGTCTGGGTTCGTAGAAGCAAGCTCTACCCTGTGGGGAGGTAGGAGGAGTGGGAAAGGAGGCTAACCCCTTTCTTCTTTTCCCCTCAGCCTGTCTTGAGGAAACATCTACCTCTGGTAACCTTACTAACAAGAAAGTAACTGTATGTGTAATGTTGAGGCATCTGTAAAAGTCTTTATAGGACAACAGAGGCTAAACCTGTATTTCTTTACAATTTTTGTAATGATAAAACAAAATTGCTTCAGAGATTACTGCTGTTTAGTTTTACTAAATGCAAATTTTAAATCTTATCTATGAGCACGTGTAACTTCAATCCTTCAATGCCGTCAGAGTTCATGTCTTGTAGATGTCAAGAAAGGTATTTGTGCCTGTTTTTAATTCTGGAGCATTAGCATAACAGGCAGTGGTACCCTGCAAATACAGGTTAGAGTTCTGCTTTGTTGGATTTACTTACGGTTTCTTTAGCCTACGTATAGAGAGGCCCAGGAATCTTTTCCAAAATGAGCAAGTATTTTGAAGTGTTATACTTAACTTTGCTAATAATTATTAAAAATGAAGAATGATCATTCTGCAACATGTAGACTTTAAATATACATGTGTTCTGTCCGTGCTGCTCTACTTTTCCTTTATTTAAGGAAGATTGTTTACTTTAATATGTCTTTTCTTTATCACAAGACTTTCCTTCCTGTATGAAATCATCAGCGGAGGGCAACTTTCATTTATTTACGCTAGTTTGCACTTCTGTGCCTTTTGTTTACTTGAATGTATTGTGAATAATCAAAGGAATAAAGGCACTTGGATGAGGAGAGAGCTGAGGACCGCGGATACAGCAAATGAACTGGTAGTGCACGTGATACAGGTGCAATGTTCTCATTCCTTATGGGTCTAATGTGGCACGTGAGGATATTTTGCAGCTTGGTTGATGGCTTCGAGCTATTAACTTCCCTGGAGGGCTGAGTCTGGGAATGCTGGTGTTGCGAGGTGACTTATTGCTGAGGGACAAACACCCAGGGCTAGTGGGCCACCAAACCCTGTGTTACCTAATCTGTACTTAGAAGAGATGCATGACTATTTTGAGTATATATGCCAGTATTAAGGACTTGTAGAACTTTAACTAGGGTCCCACTCTAAATCGCATGAGAATCCATCTCTTGGGACCTTTCCTGCAAACTGATAAATCTTAAATGTGAGAGGATACTTTTAACACACACGTTCTGTTTTACAGATGTTTGATAACATAGTGAAACTAAGCGTTTGGGGCTTGATAAAAATATTAAAGAATAAACCTAAAAATGGGTTGTGTATTTACAGTTACAATGACAGACTGCACGGCATATAGTTGCTTACTGTTGCAGTTACCTAAAGTTTCTAAAGTTCTTCCATATCTTACTAATGCGTACACTGTTAATTGCAAACTATTTTTAAATTGTTACTTCACGATGATCAATGGTTGATTATGAGTGGCTAAACTTAATTTTATATATAAATGATACTGGGGTTCAGTATAAGGGTTTTTAAAATATGCTGATATTGTTAGCCTTTCATTCACTACCTCCTAAATTTTTGACATCTTTGCAGTTTTCTCCCTGAAAGAAAATACTTAAAGGCTTGACTGTTTTATAGAGATTTTGTCTTTAGCTAAGAAAAAGGAAAAAGAATCCAGAAGTGTTAGGGAGGATGCTACGCATGATTGACGATATTACGCTGCTATTAATGTAATCTGTGTGTATTACGTGTCCTGTATATGTAAATTGTATTTTCAATCCAGATTTTATAGATTAATTTATAAACATCCAAATTATTTCAAAGTGGAGTGGAAAATGAGAGTTCCTTTGCCTAGTGTTATGTTGTGTCCGTGCATAGTGGGGCATCACGTCATTCCTTATTTGCGACTGGGAGATTTAAGTGCACCTTAATAGGAAAAAGAACAAATTCTTTATGGAATTAAGATGCATTTACCTTGAAGTTCTGCTATGGTACTGGATAAGTCAAGCCTAACTGTGAATCATTGTTTTTTCCACAACTGAATTAAATTTAGGACAATGTTCTCACAAGCTGTCTTTAACGTGTATTTTTGTGAATATTATGTATTTTCTAATTAAACTTTACTTGCAATGTGATTTTTACATGAATGAACTTGTTTAAAATGTCAAATATCAGTATTTTTCTTACAACTTTAATGTATGATGTACATTGGTATCTCACAGAATGAAGACTGATTTTACAAAATCAAGCTAGATGTAGCTGTATATTAGTCCTATATTTTTACAGACTGGAATAATAAATGGATATAGAAATAAAAAGTGGTTTTCTCAATTCCTTTGTCAAATGAGAATAAGAGGATGCATCTTTCCTCCTTTTTATTTAACTGTGAAAGTAGATGGACTTCATTTTCTTTTTTTCTCTTGGGTGGCTAAGCGGGGTCTGTTTTCCAAGCAGTCTCAAAATTTGCTGCTTCTGCTGCCACCTCTGGAGCAAATCTCTACCCATGGGGAGCATACAAGGGCTCAGAGTATTTGTCCTTCAGTCCTGCTGACTAACCCGTGGTGTGCTTATTCCCGCAATAGCTGCAAATAATTAATCTTACATTGTATCACTTGACTCAGGATGGCTCCTAGTAAAGTTTAGGTCGCGAGCTCTGGGAGATGGTTCCTCCTCCTGCCTCCCCTTTGCAGCTGGTGATGTGGAGATTTTCACTGTTACCGTAAGTACTTGGTATGATTCTATTAAAGCTTTTAACTTAAACCCGTTCCACCTGCAGATGCTTTCTCCCATATCTAATGCTGTGGCAGCCCTTGTAAACATTTACCTAGTGACAAAAGAGTTTTGTTTAGCCCTTTCGTGTGGGGCTTTTGTGGCTGCTGGTCTCGGGGCCAGTCGCGTGACTCATTTTCTGTACCTTCGATAGGCAGCTGAAAGAACCCGATCTACTTCGTCTGTGCCCTTGAGTCTGAATGTCTTGCAGCTGGAAGAAGTTTCTTTACTTTGCCCAGAACCCATTCCCGAAGGAATGTTGAAATTGGTATAGAAATGGTGGGAACTTTCAAACTTCATCCTGCCTGTATTAAAATTCAAGTGTGATGTTTTTCTAACTTCAGAACTTCTACAAAAAAACATGAAACTCAGAAACAGAGAGATTTCCAAGTTACTCAATGTTCTTTAAGCATTGTTGTCAGATTAAGTAACTTTCTGGTATTGCAGCTGCAATTTTTCAGGTGTTGTGTATTTGGAATAAATTACATATTAAAAAAATGAGGAGGAGAATCTGAACACTTTGCCAGGGGAAGTTGTGGCTGCGCCATCCCTGGAGGTGTTTGAGGTTGGATGGGCCTGGAGCAGCCTGATCTAGTGGGAGGTGTCCCTGCCCATGGCAGGGGGGTTGGAACTAGATAATCTTTAAGTTCCCTTCCAAGCCAAACTATTCTATGATTCTATAAATGAAAAAGTGTAATAGAATGATTTCTGCTTACCAGCTTTGAGTTACTTGATTGAAAGCAAGTTTTGTCTCCCCAGGAAGTAACTTTTAAAGAGGTCAAAAATATATTGAATGTAGAAGAGTTTCCTATAAGGTATTCCTCCACAGAATTAGCCTGGTGTTGATCTGAGCTCTGCAAATGTATCTCGTGTTGTGTTCCACTGAGGCAGGGAGGCCCTTTCACTGAGGCAGGACTTGCTCTTTGCGGCAGGAACACAGGCTGCTTCACTTGACCACAGGTATCCCTTGTTTCTGTGCCTTGCAGCAAGCTTCTGAATGCAAGAGAATTTGTCCTAAGTAAAACCCACAAAGAATCGAGGTGTTTTTTTGCAGGAGCAAAGCCCAAGGAATGTGTCTGCAGGAATGCGTGTATCTATGAGGATCAAGTAAGCTTGCTAGGGCTTTAGGTTGGAGGTCTGAAAGAGTGAACTAACGCTAATGTTGACCTGGACTGAACCTGCAGGGGAGGCTGAGCGCGCAAGCTGATCTGGGGCACTGTAAGTGAATGAGATGGAAATGCATATTCATGCAAGTCAGCAGGGCTGTTCAGGCAAATCACTGTAATTCCTACTGTGAGTTTTCCTAAACCAGGAAACTAATAGTGAAGGAAGACTGTAATTTTCCCTACTGCTGCCTCCTTGAGGAAGGAATGCAACCGTTAAATACCATGCAATAACAGGCTGTCCTTTAAATGCTAACAGTTAAGCATTTAACTTTTCTCAAGGTCATGAGCTCTTAACAAGCTATTAAGACTTCGGTTATGTTACGAAAACTTGTGTATGGCTGCAGATACAAGGATTTTCTGGGATTTTCATAAGCAACTTTGTTTGACTTGCCCGAATCTCAGTTTGATCATCCAGTTTGACTTGCCTAATCTGTTCTGATTAAGATATGTCCATGCAATACAAATATCAATATTCAGATACTGTTATGTAGTAATTGCACATGGTAATGCTAGAGAAGAATAATCACCTTCAAGGTAGCTTCATTCGTGGCTTCCAATAGTAGCAGGAGAAAAAAATGTGTTGGATGGTAACAGTATTGTTCTTGGATGCTGTAGAGGTATGTGAGAAATGGTACAGCTGGTTCTGGAGAGGTGAGATTGTAGCCAAGATTAAGAATTCAGACTCCTTGTCAGCTCTTACAGATCACTTGTGTACTTTCCCTCTCAAATAGGAGATAAATTTGTCTCTGAGGGCTTAATGTAGTATGCTTGATTTTAAAAGTTCTTTAGAAATGTGAAGCACAAAGCAATTTGAAGAAGTGCTGTGCTATTTAACCAGCATTTCTTACGACAGCAATTCAGAAGTGTCGCTCGTGAGTTATAATTTCCTGTCCTTCCAATTAACATTCCTTTCTACTTGAACTACCATTTTAGTACATGATAGTATAAGGAAATGCCTTGCATTCATCACTGTGAAAGACTCGTATCGGGCTCTGTGATGTTACATTTAAGAAAGTATGTAAGAGCATATTTATCGCCCCCACATTTCCTTTCTGCAGAGGAAGATAGTTATTTGTCCCTGTGATGCAATGACTCCTTCAGAATGCTCTTTTGAGCACCTGGTAATACCTAGTTACTGATACGGCTTTTCTTTTGTAGTCACGGGTGCGTTGGCAATGCTGAGAAACAAGGAACTGAGTTTGTGGGACAGAGAACAGCAGCTGATCTGAGAGGAGCTGGAGAAGGTAGGGACGTCAGCCAGTGGGGGGGTTCATGCCTGTATAAAAAGCACTTGGAGTTGTTACAGCAGACAAAGCTCCTGTCACAATGGGACATCTCTAAATAAGTTCTGGAAATGAGGTGTAGTTGTTCACACACAATGGAGCTAAGAGTAAAAGATAGGAAGCAAATAGGAGATACGGTAACGAAGGAGGTGAGAGGCCAAGTGGATTGCAGAAAGAAATACCTAGTTTTGCAATAGCCAAATGTTTGTCCATTGCATTAAGCCATATAAGCTGGTCAAATAAAAAATACTATCTTTACCTGAAAATCTGACCTCTCTCTTTAGAGCCTTGTAGCTGTAATAATAACCTTTAGGCATGAAAGGAGTGTTTCTGTTGTGAGACACCAGAATTCCTAAAAAGTTTTTTCCTTTTTTTCTTTTCCTTTGCTGCTTTGGTATTCTGAATGTTGTGAAGCTGGTAAATATATATATATAGGTTCTTAACTTTCTGATGAAGGATGCAAAGGATTTGGAATTTTTAAAATGCTGAGGAGAAAGTATCGAATGGTTGGACTCGATGATCCGGTGGGTCTCTTCCAACCTGGTGTTTCTATGATTCTATGAATATATAAACAGATTTCTCTGACTTTCTAAATGGTACATAAGGTTATATAAAACGCTTGTACTTTTAATTTAGAAATTTAAAATCCTAATAGCTTAAATCCCCTAATAACCTTGTTAGCAAGTCTGCCCTTCATGCTCCCTATCTTGTGCTGTAAAATGTGAGAAGTAGATGTATTTTTCAAACCTAAGAATAAATGAGCTAAATCTTAATGCAAAAAACCTCCCCTAAACTACCAGTAAATGATAATTTGGGTGTTTTATTAAACACTGTAAAAATGTTTAACTATCTTTAAAAAATACTTCAGATGGTTAGTAACTAGATCTGTACAATGTAGAAAAACTGCTTGATTTTTAAGTCATTCTGTAAAGTTACTATGTTGAAAAAAGGAAGTGATTTAACACTTAGCTTGCTTTGTATTTTGACTGTGCTTTATACTGATAAGCTGTTAAGATAGTGAAGATAGAAGGGTTATCCTAACCAAACAGCTGAGTCGCAGAGGCTAGGAAGCCATTTGGTCATAAAAACAGTAACATAAATACAATCTCTTCTTTTTAACACTCTTCTCTCTTGAGAGTTTTCCTCTACGGTAAATAATTCATGCCAGTGCTACAGCTCACATGGGGGGCACAGTCTATATGAAATACCAGGAAGAATCTAAGTTAGTGTTAGACTTTCAAAGCACCTAAAGCACTCCTGGGTCCTTGTGTTTCTTTTAAACATACCTCTCCGTGCTCTACCTCCTAGGATAGATAACAGCTTTGAAACAGCTGATCTGTGATGTACTAGAAGTTAGGAATGCTAGTGGAAAATTCTAAAATTAGATAATATCTCAGGCTGATAGTGGGAAATACAACATATTGTCTTGTGTCCCTGCTGTTACACAGTCTGCTTGACCTTAGAATGAGTCTTTTGTACTGGATGCATGGGGCAAACTTCTTGCCAGGGCAAGACCTCTACCAGCTGTGAGTAATGCTGCTATTGAGAAGAAACACTGTTATTGAGAACTCGGCACCTTGGTCCAACTACCAATCTGGATCATTAAAGTAGGTTCCATTTCCTTCTTGGAGGAGTAAGAACAGTGAACAGAACAGAAAGCTGGTTTTGTCTTAATTCTAACTACTATCTTGGTCTCCACAACCTCACTTTGGTTTAAGAGTGTGTTTTAAAGGAGCTTGATGCAAGGAAGAGCATCTTCTGTAGTGAAGCATCATCCAGAAAGCCTAAGAGGAGCCCTCTAAGTGCAGGCTCCCACAGGGAGTCTCGCAGCTCCATCCTCTTGGAGAAGGCTGGGATGGTTTTGTGTGTCAGCACTTTTGCTCTGCCTAATGCAAAAATGAATGTCTCTAATCTCAAGTCATTTAAGCAGTTAAAAAACCATACATCGCGTCTAGTACGTCTGAACACTGACTGGCTGCAGCACGGGCTCCTTACAGCAAAATGCTGTGAGAAAACTACATTTTCAGAGCTGCAAAGACAGTCGGGGAGGGGAAGCCCCGTGCTGGTGGTGCAGGTTTGCTTGATGCTGGAGTTGTTGAAGCCCCCTTCCCTGGGTGACGTGTTGTGACTTTAACCGAGTGTTTCTCCTAAACCTTTGGCCTTTGCCTCATCTCCCTCCCTCCTGGGGAGGGAGGGAGAAAGGGAGAGAGGGAGGAGGAAGGGAGAAAAGGACAGAGGGAAGTGGGGAGAAAGGGAGAGGGAAGGGAGAGAGAAAAAGAAGGAGGGAGAGAGACAAGGAAGCATGTGGGGAGGGAGAGAGAAAAAGAAGGAGGGAGAGAGACAAGGAAGGATGTGGGGAGAAAGAGAGAAAGGGAAGGAGGGATGTGGGGAGAGAGAAAGGGAAGGAGGGATGTGGGGAGAGAGAAAGGGAAGGAGGGATGGGGGGAGATAGAAAGGGAAGGAGGGATGTGGGGAGAAAGGGAAAGGGAAGGGAGAGAGAAAAGGAAGGAGGGAGAAAAGGAGGGGAGGGATGAGGGGAGGGAGGGAGAAAAGGCAGGGATGTGGGGAGAAAGGTAGAGGGGACGGAGGAAGAGCCGCCGGTGCCCGATCGCTTCTCTCCGCTAGGCGGCGGGAGGAGCAGAAGGAGAAGGATCAGGAGGAGCAGGAGGAGGGACCGGGAGGAGCATCCCGGGGGCAGCGGCCCGAGGGGGCGGCGCGGGGGGTGCGAGCCCCGGGTACCGCGGTGTGGGCGCTACCGAGGGGCTGAGCGGAGAGCCGGCTCGTGTCATTAACTCTGCCAATTAGCCAGCGAGAAGGCTGCCCGCTCCCGGCAGGCTCAGATGCGAAGGGGAGAGAGAGTCCCCGGCGGGTCCGGCGGTGGAACAGAGGCGAGCGGGGGCTGCTCCGCGGGGCAGCCGGGAGGCAGAGGAGCCCCTCGACGGCTGAGTAAGTGTCCCGTGCTTCTGCCTTACCTGAGGGGGCTGCGGGGAGGGCAGGGGCCGAGCGATGCCACCGGGGAGCGATGCTGAGTTTGAGGCGTTTGGGGGGGGTTGGAACTGGGGGGTCTTTAGGGTCTGGAGGGTCTTTAGCGCTGTCACCACCCCGGGAAGGGGACAGGGAGGTCTCCGGGTTGCACTTAAGGGCCTAAACGCTCCCTCCCCACCTCAAATAAGAGAGGAAGGGGCAGAACGAAGCGGAGAGCAGCTGGGAGCATCTCCCGACCCCCTTGAACAGTCCCTTTGGGCAGGACCCCTTTATCCCTTCAAGATAAAGTCCCTTCATCTCAAGATAAAAGACTCCCCTAAATCAGCCCTTCAAACAGCTCCTGCTCGCTCCCTTTCTTCATTTTGGCACTAAAATGTTGACGTGATTTATTTTTTATCCCTAAGAAATGAATGGAATAGGAAACTCTTGCTCAGTTTCAATATTCAAGATATTTTTGGTGCCTCTCGATATCATCTCTCTCATCAATTTTGTCTCCATGTATGGTTATTTATTTGCAATAAGCCAGAGCACTTCTACACATCCAAATCTTGGCATCTTTGCTTTGTGTTTGTTATTTTTTTTTTCTGTTCAGCATTTTCAAGATGCTATAATGCTTCATCAATGATACCCACGTCATTTTGATGTGGTTAAACCACTGACAGCTTTTATCTTCATTCTGGATTAAGATCTACTTCGTTAGTTGTGGGCCAGGAACAAGTATTATTAATGATATTAAGTTATAAAAGTGAATTTTCAAGCTCGATTAAGATGACATTGCAAAGTGAGCTGCTTAGGAGGGAGTAAGTTTCATTGAAATATTAGTTCACATCAGCTGGATTCTATTGGGTTTATGAAGTGCCACTCATGCTGGTGTTAAGTAAGAAAAAAGGAGACCTGCCAATTAATAAAAATAGAATCATAGAATCATAGAATCACCAGGTTGGAAGAGACCCACCAGATCATTGAGTCCAACCACTCCCTAGTTTACTATATAGTTTCCTATATTGTATTCCAATATATATTCCTATATTTCCAATATAGTTTCCTATATTGTTATTGTATGGCAGACTGTGGATTTCTGTAACCAAGTGCCAAGCCTGTCGGTTCTTACAAGAAATACAGAAACAACTTGAGTTCTTTCCTATTTGCAAGTCATTCTGTTTCCTTCAGGCATCTTCAGCTGAAGTTAAACACTTGATTCTTGCACATGCTGGTAGCTGGTTCAGTGCAGCAATATGACTGGGGTATTTTCCTGCTTGGGGATCACTCACAGCTCCTGTGGAATGTTCTTATGTGTCTCCTCCCATGGGCCTTGCTCGCACTCTGTCCCATATTGCAGTGTTGTGGAAATAAGACTGAGGGCTTTGAGCTCCTTCTCACAAAAAGCTGCTGTAATTTTGCATTTTTTAGATTTTTGTAATTAGCGACAACAGTTTCCTCCAGCATATAACTACTAATTTTCATTATAATTTTTAATTTTGTGTAGCAGTCATAACAAACCAGACTATGACAATGATGAATGCAAAATAAGGTGTTTGAATTGTCCACTAGAAAATTTTGCATGATGTTATTGTGGCTGATTTGAATGTACATAACTACAAAAGACTTTAGTTTTACTATTGAAATACACTTGCCATTCTGCTCTTTTTGTTTTCCCCTTACGCACTGATTGTTTTCCCTTTGTAGGTTTTTTTCTTTATTCTGATGCTGGCTTAGAAGGACACCGTGCTGAAGATCCTGTTACTTTTCAGCAATATTGAAATGTTCCTGCTGGAGTCTCTAATTTTAGAGAGCTGTGTGGTTTTCTGGTTTGGCTATTTTTAAAGTTTTCTATGCCTACCTTTTCATCTTAATGACATGCTAGGAGAGCACTTCAAGTTCCAACAAAGGCAGCTTAACTTTTTGAGTGAAAGTTCAAGGCTTTTTTTTTTTTTGAAAACTTTGTAGAAGAGATTTAGTACTGATATTTTTTTTTATTGTGTTCCTTAATCATAAATTGGAACACTGTATTCATACCTCCTGGGCCTGAACAGTTGATGATATAAAATACCCGACCCAAATCTTTTTATCAAAGCTTGGTATTGGAGGAAAAAAAAAAATCCCTGGAAAAGCAGGTAAATTGCTGTAAGGTCGAATGGGAGGATAATACTTGAGGAAAAATGAAAGCAGCACTGGAGGTGTTATAAAAGCTCATCTTATCTTTGAGCTGGAGTAAAGAGGGAGAGGATTGCTCTGGAGAAATAAAGACATTTAAAGGGAAGTGCTGAGAAAGGGAGATTGCTATGGGTACAGTACACACTCCAAAAGAAAGTCTGGAAGGAAAGCTAACCTCAAAACTAGGCTGCATATTTTTCCCCTAGGTTACAAAAATTCAGTCACAGTTGTAATTTTGTTTTGTTTTCTTTCTATAAATAGGAAAATCAACAGTGGATATATGGGAACATTAAAATGCCATCTGGAATTGGTGCTGTTTTGCCTCGGGCTAAGGTTTCATGATAAGTTAACACTGCTATTGAAAGATCTAATCTGTTCCTTCCATTTGCTACCTGTTTTCTTGGTCAGTGCTAGCCTTAACGGGCTGTGTAATGAATTGAGTTGAAGAATGATCTGAGATAAAATGATATGGCAAAGAAGTTAATGGTTAGTTTTCAACCAAGAACAATTTCTTGATTCATTCCCCTGTGAATGTCTGTCCTCTCACGTGTGAAGGGTTGGCTTTAGGGACATAAGTGAGTGATGGAAAAGGGTCAACTACTTCTATTGCCAATACCAACTTATAGAATTTTCATGTGATTGTGAAATTACAGTCTTAGTTAAGAAACACTTGTCACCTTGTATCTTCATTGTAACTTTGAAATGTGTTCTGTGGGGTTTGTTTCAGATCTTATCAGATGATAAATATACAGCAAGTTCTATAATCACCTGGAAGGAGCTGCTATGGTCTGTTTAGTGAGTACCTCATGACAAATGATGTTAAATATATTGTTGATATTGCAATTTGCAGCAGGCCCCTCTAAACCATTTCTGAAAGTGTCTTAACTACATTGAGCCCCTAGAATGTTTTCTCTTTTGCAGTTCATATGGAACTGGTGAGTATTTGTGGTTGAGTCCTTTTTAAACATAGTGTTTTGTTATGCCTTGGAGAAATAGTGTTTAGTGGTTTGTTTGCATCTATTTTCCATTGTTTCTCACTGTTGTTGTCTTCTGCTCCATTTCAGCCTATGTAACAGTCTTTAGAGATTAACTGTGAATCTGTTTTGAGTTAACTTCTTCTCAGTGGTGTCAATAAACTTTGCTTCTGTCCTCTAACACACGCTACTCCAATGTTTGAATCTTTACGAACATTATGAATGCCAGATGCTGATGGTAGCTATGAGAATGGCTGGTGATGCCAGCGGGCTCGCTGCCTGAAGCACGTCTGCAAGTTCAGTCAGAGCAGGACAGAATCCTCTACAGCTAATGCAACCCCTAAAATGGCTGTTTCCTTAATGCACCATCTGTCAAATTAATGGAATTTACACCCGCTTTTTACAGGCATGCAATTAATGATCACTACTGTGATGCAGTCTTTTTCAAAGGTGTAAGTTTGATGTTAGTTTTGAACCATGTCTTTAAGCCAACTGGGCTCATCCTGAACATGTGGCTGTGCTGGTGGCGTCAGGCCGGTGAAGCCAACTGTGCCAGGGAATGTCAGGAGTTTGACAGAACTGTTCTGTAAGCCCGTCTGATGCTTGCACCACCCACTGAGATTGCTCTGAAGGAAAATACACTTAGCTAAAAAGCTAGCAGTTATGTTTCTCTGCCGTATGAATACCTGAAGAAATCAGACTCAATGCTTACAAGTTTCTGACAAATTAGATGTATTATAGTAGCATGAAATCACTGAGAACTCTTTTCTTATTTGAAAAGAGTTCATTTTCCCGTTGTTTAGCAGTCATCTTTTCAGAGTTAGCTGATGTGCAATGAGGAGGAAGAGTATTCCTTCTTTCTGAGGAGAAATTAAATGTGGAAATTCTACTCCATTTCAGCATGCAAAGGAGCAGCAGAAGGAAAACAGCTTTTCCACACAGAAATCTTTACCTCAGCTAGACACAAAACAGATTGTTAGCGGATGTAAACTTGTGTTAGTACCACTGAAATCCATGCATTGATTTACGGCATCTATAGATCCTTCCTGATAAACCTGTGGAGTGTAATGTGTCTTGAGGTTTCTTTTATCCAGGTATGCACACAAGGAAAGAGATGGTGAAACTTCTGTGGGTAGGTTTTAAATCCTGTATAAGTGAAATTACAATGTGAATGTCATGTGATTGGTTATGCCACAAGGTCACTTGTGGTGGGTACCCTGGGCTCCTGCCTTCAGGCAGACACTCTTGTAGCTGTTGAGTTTTTCTGGAGTTCTGAGTATGAGCTCCTGTCCTATATAGGAAAAACATGTCAGTGGCTGCCTGAAACTGCCCTCTGAGCAGCTCTTGGGTTGGTTTTGTGACTTTTTCTTTGCTTCGGGATAGTTGAAGTGGTTTGGTTTTCTTTTTTTTAATTTAGGTATTTGCTAATGGGTTGGGTTTGGGGGGACTCTTTCAGTGAATATCACAGGAGGGAGCTTTCAAATCACCTTTTATAAATCACACTTTGTTGTTACATCCAAGTGCAAGTGTTAGAGTGAATATTTCTGCTTCAAAGCTTGAGTGAAATGCTTGGCAAGGAACTCTTGCTGAAACATTGAGGCTGGAGCACCTCCCATATGAGGAAAGGCTGAGAGAGTTGGGGTTGTTCAGCCAGGAGAAGGCTCTGAGACCTTAGAGCAGCTTCCAGTACCTGCAGGGGCTACAGGAAAGCTGGGGAGGGACTGTTCACAAAGGCTTGTGGGGATAGGATGAGGGGCAATGGGGATAAACTGGAGAGGGACAGATTTAGACTAGACATAAGGAAGAATTTCTTGACCATGAGGGTGAGGAGGCCCTGGAACAGGTTGCCCAGAGAAGCTGTGGCTGCCCCATCCCTGGAGGCGTTCACGGCCAGGTTGGATGGGGCTGGGAACCCCAGGTTCGCCAGGCAGCGGGGAGCCCGGGGCCGCCCTCCTCAGGCCGCTTTCCTCACTGCCCCGCGGTGCCGGGGTTGGAGGCGACGCCCGCGGCCGCCATCTTGTCAGCGCGGGCTGCGGGCGCGGGCGGCGCCGCCAGGGGGCGACATGGCGAAGGGCGCGGGCACCCCCGGCCCTCACACGGAGCCGCCGAGGGGGTCGAGGGCACGTTTAGACGAGACAGAAGGAGGGATTTCTTCACCGGGAGGGTGCTGAGGCCCTGGACAGGTTGCCCAGAGGAAGCTGTGGCTGCCCCATCCCTGGAGGGGTTCAAGGCCAGGTTGGATGAGGCCTTGGAGCCCCAGGTCCGGTCCCTTCCCATGGCAGGAGAGTTGGAACTGGGGGATTTGAAAGGCCAAC
>WAAB01024525.1:0-30498 GCA_013389865.1 Piaya cayana | reverse complement strand
GAGGCTACAAAGATGATCCGAGGGCTGGAGAACTTCCCATAGGAGGACAGGCTGAGAGAGTTGGGGTTGTTCAGCCTGGAGAAGAGAAGGCTCCAAGGAGACCTTAGAGTGACCTTCCAGTACCTGAAGGGGCTACAAGAAAACTGGGAAGGGACTGATCACAAAGGCTTGGAGTGATAGGATGAGGGGAATGGGGATAAACTGGAGAGGGGCAGATTTAGACTGGTCACGAGGAAGAATTTCTTCATGATGAAAGTGCTGAGGCCCTGGCCCAGGTTGCCCAGAGAAGCTGTGGCTGCCCCATCGCTGGAGGGGTTCAGGGCCAGGTTGGATGGGCCTGGGGCAGCCTGATCAAGCGCGAGGTGTCCCTGCCCATGACCAGGGAGGTTTGAAACTAGATGATCTTTAAGGTCCCTTCCAACTCAAACTATTCTACGATTCCATTCTATGATCCTATGCTGTGTGGGACTGTAGCACCCATGTCGTGGATCAAGGTTGCCTGTGCTGAGTGCTACGCAGACCCTGCAGGCCAGTGGTGTCTTGAGCCACAGTGTTAGAGAGCAGGTGGTGCCAGTGGAACAGCTGAGTGCAGAGCCCTAAGTAATGACCAGGTTGGAACTAATGCACCGTGTGACAGTCACAGCACACCAATCATCTTGGCCACTGTCCGTGTCTGATCAGGATCTGATGCTCGGAGCTGGAGGTATGTGCACTGTTCAACTTTTCTTGGGCTTGCTGCATGAAGTGGTGCTGGCTGAAGGCGCTGAAGGTTATGGTGTTTGTGTGAAAACAGTGGATGGGATCTTTGCAGCCAACTTTTCCTTCTTTCCTATGGCTAAATGATTTAAAATTAGGTAGAGGAACTATTACTGCATTTTAACCCTTCACAAGTGTTTCAGAGAGCACTATTTCAGGTAGCATGGACCAAGTTTACCTAGAGGGATCCTCTTTTGATCACTGATACACAGAACACCTCACCTTCTGTTATCGCTTAGCACAACATTCTTCTGTCTTCAAGAACCTTGTACAATGCCTGTGTCACTGGCAGCTGCAGTGGTTGCTGCTCATATTGAATGTGCTGCTAATGGCAGGAACCACCCGGCCAACATCTCCTTGGAAACTTCTTGCCTGTGAGCTATTTTGTTGGTTGACTCCTGGGAATTGCCTAGATAAATGGAGAGGGGTAGGATGAAGTGAAGCAGATAAGAAAATTATGTGGCTGGTGTTTCTTGAGCAATTGAAAAGCAATTTTCTGGCTTTATTGTTAATAGCTTTAATGCAAACTGTAGGCATTGATGGGCTGGGCTTTCTACACACAGTCTTCTGATTACAGAACAAATGCCAGTATTGCCTTCAGAGCATCTTTCCACTTTTTTTGTTCGTGTATCCCAGTGTTGTGCTTACTCTCAAGGACAACTCATAAGTCCCAGGTGGCCTCAAAGCAGTCTGGTGTGGTCTGCAAGAGTGCATTGAGAACTAAATTAGCTTGCTTGACACAGTTTATGCAAAATATGACTTGCTAACCAGTGATTATTATCATTTGTTTATGGGACAGATAAATCTTGCACAATGTTGGATGTGAATTCTGCTCAAGAGAAGTTAGAGCATAGTCATTGCTCTAGGCAAATCAGTCAGCAATACAGCCAGTTATTTAACTTCTTGCAATATCATCCTTAGGGCACTGACTTCAACAAAGCAAATTAATGGCTATTAAGTGGTTTCAGAGCCTCTCAAGTATAATTATCAAACTGTGATTTTTAACTGCGCTGTGATTTGAAGCAGCGATACAGAAGCAAAAAAATTTTGTAATAACCAGACTCTTGTAGGTGCTGCTCTTATTGTTTCCAAGGGTCATTGACGGTTACCTTTTTAAGTACAGTTCTTTGTGCTTCTTGTATATCATCAAGCATGATATAAAATTACATCTATTCAGAGATGCGCTGCTGGTTTAGCTACATGTGGGAATTCACTACTTTCAATTCTTTGGCTCCTAATCCTTGAAGAGGGTGTATGGATAGATACAAAATCTCTGCTTATGTTTGATACTCCTCCTTTTTTTTCTTTTTTTGTTTTAAAAATATTTATGTTAATCCTACAGCATACTCACTAGTTTATAAAACCTCAAGTGAGTGGTTCTTAAGCTATAGAACCTTCTTGTGAACTGGCACTAGGAAATTGTGTTTGTAAATCTTGCTTTATTATGGTTCCACAGACCAGTTGCTGCTTATCTTTGTCTCATGGACTTAAGAGTTTCAGGACCTCCTGAACGTGAAACCTGGCTTCATCATTGGAAAAAGAGAGGAAGGGATAGTTTTCTTTGGTTTGCTGTGGAAGGGGTTTACTAATCCTTTTTTTTCTTTTTTTGCTCCTTTTTTTGACTCTTTTCTCCCTGCTGAGCTGTTCAGTTTACAGTGGTTACTTTTACTCTTGATCCTTTTATGTCACTCTGTGTTAGCATATGGGATCAAAGACTGAAAAAGAATACAGAGAGATCCTTTAAAAAAAATATCCCTGTGACTACTAGAATTTGCACGGTACCTTCGACTTGTGGCTCCTGCTACCTTTTTTCCTTCTCCTGAAAAAAACCAATAATTTTTATAAAATTCAAAATAGGAAGAATCTATGCTTGTTTAACTGGTACAGCCTGAACTGCAGTGTGTGCAAGAATCGGGTCTCCCTGCCCTCCATGCATGTGCCATTCCTGGTGTGTGTTCTAATCCATCATTCATACTCTGGTTGTGCTGTCTCCTAACTGACTGTGGTGCTCTTGGTTTGCTACCTCCTTGAGCTTGGTCTTGCTGACTGGAATTCTTAATAGGCAAAACTGAATCAAACCTTCCCTCTTCCAATTACCGTAGTAAAACCTTGTAAGAGGAATACAGGTTTTATCCCATGGACTGCTGTGCCCTGGTGCTTGTGCTGAGCACTCTGCTGAATCTTCATTAAGATACAGTAAAATACATTGCTCAGGGAGAAATAAATGGTTTTTTTTTATAATGTGGAGGTTCAGACCAGTCCTGCTTTCTCTGGCTCCTGAGAGGTTGCTGTACCAAGAGAATCATTTCCCTTTGTCATGCAGTGACTCCTCTTGAACTCTGCTGTCGCTGTGGTTCTACATTCTGCTGCAGAATGACTCTTCTTGAATCACATTTGCATATAATTTCCTTTCATCACAGGCTGCTTGCTGGAAAACCAGCTCTCCTGTGTCTTCTATTGGTTGTTTGCTTTTACTCTCAAAGAATGATGGTTCAGATTTGTTCCATGTCTGCTCTGACCTTGTGTTGATTGTTTCTGTACTGGATCTGTACAACATCTCCCTCCTTCTGGCTCTGTCCCAAACTGTGTTTTTGTTTACAGTGGTTACCTAGCATTTAGTGTTTCCAGGCCTTTCTGAGACCAACCTTAGCAAACAAATTTGAAAGTCCAGGATCAAATTTTAATCTGATGTTGTTTACCCAAATACAAACCTCACCTTGAATAGATCACCAATCTGTTTTTCACAAGTGCTTTATGACAGAGGAGGGGTTTTTGTCTACCAGTGACCCAAAAGAATGCAACAGAGCAAACCTGTAATTTGTCTGCTTTGACTTCTTCATTATGTGTCCATTCTGTAGTTTTATTTAATGTTACTCTGGCTCCATTCACAGGGATCCTGCCCAAGTGACTGTGCTCCCTTCCTGTTGGATGTAAAGCACCTACTGTAAAGATAACAGTAGTTATCTGGTGCTGAGACCAGTCATACAGGACATACTGCTTGTTTGTTTACAATAGAAAGCTACTACTATTTTGATATGTCTGCCTGTCTAATCTCCTACTACAGAACACTTGGAGCACCATAAAAGCACGTGATCTGCATGTACTTGTGGTAATAAAAATATCATAAAGTCTCACTATGAGTCATTTTATATGTATATAGCTTTGTCTATACTCAGCTTTTAAAACCACAGCTTCTTAAAAAGAAAGATTAGAGTGTGTACACGTAAATGTATTTCAACTATTTTTTCTTCTCATATGATTAAACATGCATGTTATTTTAAGTGTAAGGGAAACTTCATTGGTTTGCAGTTATCCTTCAGGGTGCAGCAAAATCCTGTATTGTTTGTCTTTTTTTATCTTCGGCTGTATTTTTGGGGTACTCAGAAAGTTGTTTCATGTAGAATTCCACTGGGAAAGGTGTCTAATCACTGAGAGAAAAGTGAGTAATTAGAATTTTTGTGTTAGGAATATCTAGAGGTGGTCTGAAAAGAAACGACCCTTTACTAAAAATAAATTCCAGCTATGACTGGGTAAGTCTGATGGGTTATAAGAATATAACACCTCCTGAGGGAACAGAACAGAGGAAACGGCTTCCTCTTGTGAAGTTTGTGGCTCTGTGGAAGAAAAGCTTTTCTTCTGTAAAGCTTGAACTTTGTATGGGAGAAACTGTGATTTCAAATCTTTTATCCAGAGATGTTATCTGTGCCATGGCTGAATGGGGTTCAGCAATCTTGGAGAAAGGACAAAAGATCTGCTTTAGAAAACATGTGGAGTTTAAAGAAACCAAAACACTAGTATCTTTTCCAATGGAAGAAAACTGAATGTCAGCAACTCCTACTGGTTTGTCATGCATCTTGTGATATCTGGCATTTTCTTAAATCCAGAATTTTTCTTTTGATGTCATTGTCTGAGAATCTTGACAAATGTTTATTTTTACATTAATTTTTAATCCTCGTATAGTTGCAGGGAAAGTCTTATGAAATCATGACGTCCAAAAAAAAAATCTCACATGAATTGTATGAAGAAAAAGATGCACTTCTGTTAGATTTTTTTCTTTTTGTGGAAGCTTTTCATTGTCTTTTTCTATAAATATTGTAATCTCAAGAACAACAGCTGCTTATCTGAAGTGAGATTTGCTGTCTTGTCTTGGCTAAGGTGCTGGCTAATGCTTTTTTCTGACACTTGGGATAGACTCTGACAAATTAAACTGAGAAATTGATAATGGGATATGAAGCATCCTGTGTGTTGCTTTATTAGCTCATCTTAGCTTGGTAATGAGCAGTTCTTGGTGAGCTATACTGACGAAAGTACCTAGGAAAGAGACCTGTGCTCAACAGTTCTTTTCAGTGGTTACCAGTGTAAAGCTTGAAATGGACAAAGACTTGTGTTTGCAGTATCCAGAGGTTGGTAGCAGATTCATTCTCTGAGAGAGCACAGCTCAGAATGACTAAGGAGCTACCTAGAGCTAAAGTTTTGCTTAATGCAGAAGACAGCTAGCTGGGTTTGAATTATGCTAAATAAATCTTAACGAAAAGAAATCACTGGAATAAGAAATCATTCCTATATTGAGCACAAGTTTAACTTTTGCAGATCATTCTTCAAATGTAGCATGATGTAGGTTTCAGCTTCGCTGTTCGCTATGTATTCTAATATCATTTCTTGAAGGCTCCAAAGAAGCGCATATTTGAATTCCCATTACTGTCTTTGCTACTGAAAATGTGTGATCACGTATATGTTGTGCTACTTCTTTGTGTCCTAATTTATCTCACAAGATAATGTTTAGTGTTTCCAAAATGCTGGGATTTTTATGACAGCCTCGAAGACAAATATTTGTTAAATTATTACTGAAACACACCAGATGGGAAAGATGAGAGAAGAGAAAATAGAGCAGAGTATTTCAAAACTGGGGGTGTACTATGCTCATATTTAAAACTCATTAATTTTGAATTCTACCAACCACTTTTTTAGTATTGGGAGAAATAAAAAAATCTGACAGGTACGTAAATATTTTATGTTGATAACTTTTGTTTTACCTGCAGCCGTGCTTGAAGTTGATCCAGTTACATTCTGATTTGGACAGATTTATTAACTGGTTTGGGAGCCCCGGAGCACTCATATTGGTTCTGTGTTGAGAAAAATGATACTTTAAAGTGCAAAGATTCAAGTAAAGGGATGCAGTAGGCTCAGAAATCAGGATTTTAGCTACCCATTCTTCACCTGCTTCTTTCAGGGAGCCAGCACAACTCTTGGGGTTGTACAAGAGTTTCTAACCAGTTTGCAGTAGGCAGTAAGTGTGCAGCTTTCAAGTGCGCATCAACAGAAGTCAAAATATAAAATGCTGCTTGTTCCCACTCGAACCAATGTTGTTTCAATGTGCCTAGGGCAGGTACGAAAAGCCTTTACACTAGAAATGTCATTGTTACTGTCCAACACAGGAGAGCACAGTGACACATCAGTATGGGTTTGTGCAGCGCATGTTCTGAGTTACATGCATAGTGATGGGGAGAAATGGTGGTGTGATTGCTGCTCTGGAGAGAGCACTTGGTGGAGAGGGTCTCCTGTACTAAACAGATGCCACTTAGGGGACACATCGGCTTTAAACTGAGTCATTACGGTGAAATGATAGTGCAAAAAATTCTCCATCTTATGGGCAACAAAGAAGTTAAAATAACAATCCAGATTTTTTTTTTAAATCTGTGCTAAGATTGGCTTCCGACTTCCTGTTCTCAAACGGGAAAGGATTAGGCCCTTTATGTTTTGAAAGAGACCAAGCCAATTCCTGTTGCACAATTCCAGTACTGGAATCAAGTGAATGAATAAAACTGGTAGGAAAAACTTGGTTTGTCATAAAGCCACCTTCATTAGTGCTTGCATCTCTTTTCTATCACAGAAATTGTTCTTAAGCTATAATTGCATCTCACTGACAAAAGCTTCTGGCTGCGTATGTAAAGATTTGTGAAATACTGCCGTTCTGTAAGCTGGTATAATCTGTGCTAGAAAATAGAAACCCAGCCTCTGCATGTGAAGAGCTCCTCCTCCAGAGTTCGATTTCAGTGACTCTATTGGTTAGTACGGGTGAGCTGTAAATACCTTCTGCAGTACTTGCTTTACGAGTCTTTGGTACTTGTGCTTGAAAGGCAAGAAAAAAATCTTCCTTCAGAAATGTTTTACATAACGTTGCTCTGTGCAGAGTTAAAGTGAACGAGTTACAGAAAAGATTTTAACTGGTGCCAGAGAAATAGGTGATAAATGTCTCTTCACCCTCCCTTATGTTCGTTTTGGCTGCTCCTGTAAGGAATGCAGAGAGCAGCAAGCAGTGACTGCTGCTGGTAGTATTGATTTAAGCATTTGCATGTTATAGATACATTGCAGCTCTGCACTGGCCTGTCTTCTGGGGCGGTAAAGTACATCTTCAGCTGTATGATTTTCTGTTTGTGTTTGCACTTCTGTCTTCCATAGCAGGCTCCTGTGCCATTTTATCCATTTTTAAAGAGGATTGTGATCACAAAACAATGTGTGTAAAATGCTTACAGTTCACAATCCCTGTAGTTCAGCGTTCCTACTCATAAACCTGTACTGTGCTGCCATTGATTGTTAAAAACCCAAATGCAATAAAATAATAAAAGCTAAAAATTAGCTGCTGTGTCTCTAGCGTCAGTGCCTTAGGGCCAGCATAGCAGCATGTTGTGAAAGGTGCTGAGTCCCTTTCTTAGTAGAATTGCTTGTTTGGGTTTTTCTCACAACATCCCAGTTCTTTGTTACAGATGTGTTCATACACCTGGCATTCAGAGAAATTAACCACATTTTCTCTTTCTAACAAAAGAAGACTCTTACCCTGTCTCAGAGTTTCATTGGTTATACTATTTTTCTCAGTTTATCCTCGACTAGCTATGTTCTAAAATCTAGCTGAGATGCAGAAACTCATATTAGATGATTTTAGGGTTAAACATTTCAAATGGATGGTAATACATTGAGAAATTGGTTTTGCCGACCATAGTTGTGGTGAGATTTTTGGGAACTTTTGTTTTACCATATTACTGTGGATTATTGTCTCCACAGCCTGGTATGCGCCTGCACTTTTTTCTGTAACCATGTAATATATACTTGTGTAATGGTGTCTCAGCAGAGGAATGTCTGTAGGAATTGTGGTCTCAGTCTGACAAAAGCAAAAATTTCTGTGTTTATTTTATTCCTATTTTTAATTGTGTACAAGAAAAAAGTTGACCTGTTTACAAACATCCTACTTTAAAAAGAAATTGTGATTTATGCTGAGATATCAGATAGCTTAACAGAGATTGGAGTGTTCACAGACCTCTGAGTAGAAGACTGCGTTAAAATTACTTAATTATCGAAATGCTTTAGCCTTCTACCTCAAGTCCTTTTGCTTAAAGGATTTAAAAAGGACAGGTGAACAAAGAGTTCAGTTTAAAAGTGGATAAACTTGTACAAGACCAAAAAGGATACTATGAGCTAGTAAAAGATTTAAACAGAAAAATCCTTACTCCAGATATTCCATGCAGAGTAATTTCTGTTAAAATTCGCATGAAGTTTGCATGAGAGGATTTTGGAAAGCAATTTTTATTCTGATTTGGCTTTAATAATATGGAAGACGTTGTAGGCTTTGGATTTTCACGTTATCCCAAAGTGATACTCAAACAGGAGCAACTCATATAAGTCACTCTTATTGTAAATCAGGTTGATGTATTCTGGAAGTAAGTTTATCAGTCAAGATGAGTGAAATATGAAGACCGGGTAATAAAGATCATGATCCTGTATAAATACTTTCAAATAAAGTAAACAGTAAGTGTATGTATAACTACCAGCTCATGTACTGAGTGATCCACAGAACAGTGTTTGTGAAATCAGCCTGACTCTTCAGGTTTCACTAAAGCACTTGAGATAGTTTGCATATAAGGTGAGAGTAAAGTTGAAACTGAGACACTTGGTGACATTTTCTTCTCTCCCTTTTAACAAATGACCCCAGTGCTGCTAAAGGCCACGTTGCTGTTACTGAATTGCCTCCTTTCCTCAGAAACACCCTGGGTAAGCAAGGTCAGGTAGAAGGTGTTATGATTTTTACACTGGATTACTCTGACAGATGTGGATTCTACTTTCTTGCTTCGAGTTAAACGAATCATTCTAGCCCTGTGGCACTTTCTACTTATGGAGTTTATTACTGCTTTCCTGTCTGCCCTCCCCCAGCCTCACGCAGATGTCCAATTAATTCCCCCTTCCTCTGCTCGCTCTTTTGTCTCCTCATGCTGCCACGTAGATGTTCCTGCTTAGGACACCCACCACGTTTTTAAAGTATTTTACCAACTCATTTTCAGTGCCTCTGGCTTTTCTGTATGAGACTGTTCCATATGGAAGTCTCCTGGGGGCTTCCACTGGCTTTCTCTGGCTCATTCTCCTGCTGACTGCTCTTATCTTGGTGGTTGTTCATACTTGCTCCACTTGGATTTGCTCTGGGACTTTATATAAAAGAGTTGCATGTAGTCTAGGAGCGTATGTAACTGTTAAAGTGCCTTTAGAATAAATACCTGTACTACACTGCAGTAATGAGGGAGAAGGAGTAATTGGAAGTCAAATAGGTGAAGTGGATGCCAAACTCTTATAATGAAGATAACAGTGGCTGGAATTTTGTTGTTGTGTTGAAGTTAAGTGAAACCAAAGTTTCATTTTCTTGCATATCCTGCCCTATTAACTGGGGCAGTGCAGAGGGACACTAGAGAAGAGGCAGAGAAGCCATCTGGGGTTGAAAATCCCTGTCTCAGTGCAAGCTGTTCTCTCTTCGGGCATTCAGTTGAATTTATGCAGTTTGCCACACTAGTTTTTGAAATAGCTCGTAAATGGGTAGCTGTAACAGGAATAATTTTGATCCAATATACCCTTGAAAATAGGAACTCGAATTATGGAAGCGAAGAATGGTTTAGGTTGGAATGGACCTTAAAGATCATCCAGTTCCAACAGGACAGATGCATGTATTTGTTTCTCAGCGTCCAAACTGTCTCAAGTAAATAAGAATTTTCAAAGTAGTCTTCAAAATTATGAAAGACTTTAATAAAATCTGTGCCACTTTTTTTTTTTAGTACAGAGAAATCTAATCTCAGAATGAATTCAAATCTCAGGAAAAGGGCAGTATGGAAGGAGCTAAGGACAGTAATAATTAAACATATGGATTTCATTAATGTGAGAATGAGTGAAGTGTTGGAAATGCTATGTGAATTCAAGAAACACCTGGGCTCCTTTGTGGAAAGATCTGGTGAAAGATCTGGGCTGGAAGTAAAACGGTGTGAGATTGAAGTATGCAGGATCTGGGACCAGATGAGTTTCTTTCCAGTACAAAGAATGCCTTGTGTTCAAATATGTGATATGAATACATCCTGCTAGTGCCTTTTTTCAGTTCTGTGTGACATAGGCTGACATGTGTTTACTTTGGTTATGACCACAGTATATTTTTCTTCCACTTTTTCCTGTCATTAGGAATAGGACCCCAGCAGCTAAAAAAGTTTTGCCAAAATCAGATCATGGTAGTTGACACTGGGAATGCATCCAAAGAAAGGCAAGATCCAGATAAGTTACGTATGCTGTAGTTTTATGGAGGTAAAATAGTTCTATGGACTAGTCATAGGAAGTGGATGAGCTAGACCTTTAACCAGCAGTCCTAATTTCAAGTTTCATGCAGTGACTTTATCATTACAACTTGGGCATGTTGGAGCCGGTGTTCATGTACTGCTGTCCAGTGCCTTCTGTGAAAAGCTTTTGTCCACATTCCAGTGGATAAATTCCCACCTCATGCCCCATCACCATCTGGGCTTCTCTCCCTGACAGCTTCTGTAAAGAAAACTTCTTTGGGATTTGCCCATTTAGATCAGGACCTGGTGCTCAGTGTATTTGGCATTCTAATCCAAATTAATCTATTGGATGCTTTCTTTATCAGCACCCATTTAGAACATCAAACTTGCTCAAAGGTACAGATGCAGATCTGTTTTAATTTTTTCTTCTTGTCAGCAACTGGACAAGGCATGTAACTTCAGAAAAGTTTATTCCTTCATGACCTAGTGCCACAGCAAGTTCCTTTTCACTTGCATTACTAAAATGCTTGATTGTTCTTTAGGATTATTACTAGAAGCACACTGAATGTCAAATGAAATACCATTGTGGCAAAAATAAAAATGAAGTTTTCCATCACATCTTGACATCCTCTAAGTCACAGGCCCAGCTTTTGGGGTAAAATATCAGTTGCCTTTAGTCTTTGAAGGGGGTAAGTAGTTAAGACTTTTTCTTTTAAAAGCTAATTGATAGGAATGGTTGGACTCGATGATCTGGTGGGTCTCTTCCAACCTGGGATTCTATGATTCTATAATTTTTGAATAAGAAAATAGTTTAAAACATGGCACCTTTCACAAAGCAGAGAAACACTCTGTCCGTCCCCTCCTGGCTGGGCCATTTTCTGTGCCTTCAGGCAGTTCTGTGCATGATGTAATGGCTGAGGCAGCAAAGGTGCTTTGCTGGGCTGGAGCCTCTAGGAGCCGTAGTGTCTAGCATTTTCCTCAGAGCCTCCAACAGAAATGCGCCTACTCATGCCTTGGTTCCTTAGCCACTCGGAGTACCAGCACCCTTCCCCCACCTCTTTTACAAAGTGCTTCTCCCCGAGGCAAATTTCTTGCTGTCTGGAGTACCAAACATGCACAGGCACTTGCTTTTTTTTTTTCTTTAAAATTTCCTGGTGTAACTGTTATAAAGCAGCGATGGCTAAAAAGGCAATTCCAAAATTTACCAACCCCGCAACGCCTCCAACATTCCCTTCTCCCCCCCTGCCCGGATAGTTTATGGCTGAGCGAGGCCAGGTTTCTCCTATTTCATTTTTTGAAGTGTCTTTAGTCAGCAGTCACATTTTTTTCTTGTGGTAAAAAATGCAGCATGAGCAGATGGCGAGTATTAACACATGAAATGCAGTGCCTGCTTGAAGTTGATTTAACAGTGCTCTAGGTTTCTGTCGATGGCTTTCAGTTAGTTAAGAAGTGTTTACAAGTTAATGAATTTGTTCCACTTGAAATATTTGATGGTATGTGCTGAGGTTCATAGGTAAAGTGATCCTCTAGGAGTAATCGAGGAAAGCGTGAGGTTTCTAGACACTAAGTGTGGGGGGGTTTTTTCCTCTTTTGACTGTTTTTAGCATTTTTGCCATTAATATGAAATTGGAAAGAGAATCAGAAGGAACAATAATAGACAGCAATGCAGTGTTTATACTGTGATGTGGCTTTGAGCGCTGCAGTGGTACCATACCTTATAGCAGCTCCATATTTGAACCGTGTACTTCACAGTTTCATTTCTACTGGATGTTCCTAAACCATAGACAAGGATTGGGAAAACAAACAAAGTTTTATGTAGCAAATCAGGCAGCATTTTCATATTCCTGTGTAGCGGTCTTCCATGCCTGCTTTGGAAGTATGAGTGCAAACTATTAAATCGGCTGCTATATATAAATTAGCCTGCATTTGGCAGCAAAACTGCCTAGAATAGAGTGATCAAATTCAGTATATTTTCAGTTCATGTGTAAGACTCCTTCTACAACACCACATGCTATCTACCTAATAACATTTGAAACTGAGCCAGCTCCAAGAATTGTATTTATAGTAAGAAACAAATATTGGTTGCTGGCAATTAAGCATCATACACACTGAATATTTTACATGGCAAATTTCTGTCTGCATAGAATACTCTGTTAAAACTGCCTAAACCTGCAAGCCAGTGTTCCTTGTCAGGTAATCCATAAGCAGGAATGCACAGGAAGAGTTAACACATTTTAGTATATGAGCAACTGGTGCCAAAATACTATGTTTTAAAGGCTTAGCTGATACTTCTAGCATTGGGGTTTGAGTTTTGTAAAACTGTAGATTTTAATTTTGTTAGTGCTTTTGTAAAACGTTATTCATTTTATTAACAGTTTATTCAAACGGGCTGAAGGTCAAGTTCCAGTTTGGAAATAGGATCATACTTAGTTCACCTTTGACTTGAAGTGTAAGATCACAACTGCTAGGTAAGACCAAACTGATTGTTCTCAATATGTGTGACTGCATCTTCAGTACCTGAACACTGACAAGGATTTACTGTATCCTTTAGGAAGGCTTCTGTTCCAGTAAACTATCCTTAGTGAAGTGCTGTTAAGACAGGGAGGCCTGAGGTGGAAGGGTTTCGACTCCATGAGAGGTGGTGTGAACCCCTCCCTGTCCTGGAGAGCTCTGCACTCCTGCTGCATGCGCTTCATACACAGCAATGAGACTTGTTAACCCGTGCGTTTTATTGGGCTTTATGGTTGTGTGACATCATTGGCAGCCAATCAGAAAGTGCTTTAGGGCAGAGTTTAGCTATTTCATAATATATTTATATTCAGTGCAGATATTTTTGGGCTTCAGTAATGTTCATTTTGTCGCAGAGTCCATGTGTCATTATGGCTTGGGGGAAAAAAGGTATGACAATAGTGTGTTTGCTCTTGGTTTTGTGTAATTGAACTGGGTGGCAAAATGCTATAGAAAGTGTAGCTGGTGTGCTGCAAAACTGCTGTTGTGGAAACAGTTTTCTTCCTCCAGCAGCACCAATGCTGCAAGCCAATCTTGGGCGATTGGTGTGTGCTTCCCACTAGGCTGCTCCTGCTTAAATAGCCAGATCTGCAAATATTTCCCAAGCTGCTCTGGTTTGCCAAGAACAAAAATGTCAGACGATCTGCAGGAAGTGTGTGTGTGTGTGTGTGTGTGTGCGCGCGCCAGGCAGAGTCACCGCTAGGCTCTGCTCTGCTGGAGTCACCCTGCCACTCAGCTCCCTCCTCCCTGTTCCCAGTCTTCCCACAGCACCTTCCTCCAGGGGTGCCTTGTGTTGCCTTTTGTATGCAGACACTTTACTCTCTGTTAGTCAATTTTGCCTATTGAAGGAGAACCTTTTGATGGTGGTGTCTCTTCCAGAAAAGTCTATTCAACCCCTGACCATTCCCATTTAACTCCTTCATTTCCAGAGTTCCCCCTATAGCAGGACAATATGGAATTGTAACACCAAAGTATTAGCAATTATTTCCAGACCATAACAACCACTTTTGGTATCGCTTGTTACTAAGACAGGATTGTATTTCTTTTTATAGAAAAATGAAATGGAGGCTTGTATCAGTGGTGAGACTATTATTACTTTTATTTTTATTTTGGGCTGTTTCTCCTCCCACTTAAGCACTGTGGCTGTGCTTATGGCAGGTTGCTAGAAGTCGCTATTCACATATGTTCCATGATGAGCCTATAAAGCTTATAAACGCAGTGCTGACTCCTCCATCGTATTGAAAACTGAAAGATTTTATCTGCTTCTGAGCAAAAGACGTATTTCAGATGCCGGCTGTGTCTCTGGCATGCTGTTCGGTGTTCACAAATGAGTTAGAAATTAGGCATACAATGAGATGAGAAAACTTGTTGACATGGTTATTTTGTGATTGCAGAAGTGTATGCCAACCACAGATAGACAGACCTTGCAACAGTGAGAGACTGCATGGAAAAACTTGTAGTCAAAATGAAATGTCTATAAATATGTGATGCAAATGGGAGTAATGCAAGTAAGCCTCAAGTGTATGGTATTGGTCTCCAAGCACAAAAGGAAAAGATCATGAAGTAATCACAGATGGCATCGTAAAAACTTCCAGTATAGGGATCAGTAGCAGGCAAGAAAGAAAATTAAATGTTAGGAGTTATTAGCAAAAGCACAAAGAGAGAAAATAGAAACCTTCTTGTGCCACTCTGAACCTCTGGCTTTGTTTTTAATACTACCTGGAGTTCTGATCCTTTTCCAGCAGAACTAGAAAAGGCATCTAGAACAGGAGTTTGGAACAACTGCAGTGGGTTGTTCAGCCAGCCTCATCCATTCCTTCAGTGCTGCTGAGCTTTGTGTAATAAAATTGGTGAGTTTATGTATGATGTTTCATATTACTTCATTCTCCCCATTTTTCAGATAATTGAACTGAAGTACAGAAGCTGTAAAGGCTCTTGTTTAGAGTCACTCAGACTACATCCAAATGCCTTTCTAGTATGAGCTTGAGCTTAGTTGTGTCTCGCATCCATACTGCCGGATTGCTTGTTTCATAGTCTTTGACAAGGAGTTGGAAGGATGTATTGTGATGATATTAAAGCAGCGATCCAGCTTGGGAAGCATGCTGTTTCCTCAACTTGACCACTACTGTTGACTCAGGGTGAATCATTTACCAAGTTAAGGAATGGAGTGTGAACTCATGCTTTGTTGTGTCTGTTTGGTCAATCTGTTTTTTCGTTAAGCTTATCTGGTTCCCATTAAAATTACAAACTTCTTCCCAAATATAATGCTGCTGCTTCAGATGGGTGGTGTTCTTTTTGTTTACTTTTGTCAGTGGTATTATTCCAGAAAGTGAAAGCAGTTTGAGTTGTTCCTTGGGGACCTCAGCTGTAAGAGGTTCCAAATTTTAAAATATCTTAGATGAGAAAATGTGTTGGTATGAATTGATTTGCAAAGGGACCTGTAATTTGAGGCTATTACTATTCTGGTATTGTATGTACTTGACTCAGACACTGCATTAATAAAGAAAAAGCTGCTCATAAGTCTAGGACTGACTGCTGTTTGTCTTAACTCATTTCGGAAAGACTGAAAGCCAGGGTAAGATGCGTTACTGAGATTCCCTAACCATTCGCTTTAGCGCCTTTGTGGAAAAAACCTGCTTGGAAGGTTTGTGGATGTAACTCTCAGTCCCTTGGGAACTGGACTGAGACTGTCAGCAAGTGATGCATAAGTGAGTAATTGATAAATTCACGTTGAAGGTTGACTATGAGTAACAGACATAGCAGCAGGTTTATACTATGTGCATTTTGCTTGGGGCACCACTGGAGAACATGGAGCAGCTCTGCATTTTTTAAATTTAGAATTTTACTTGTTCAAGAAGGCAGAAAACCTACCTAATCCTAATACCATGTGGGCATTCCCCAGCAGTGAGGGAACGGAATAAATGGTCCAGAAATGCTGAGCTTAAACCTTAGGGTTAACATGATTAAGACCACAGGTAGAGTTGAATTTGTTGCCTCTGTGCCTCAGTTAGAATCTCTGAATAATAGAATTTAGAACTTTTGGAGGTCAGCAGGTCCAACTCTGTGCTGAGAGCAGGAGCAACTGAAGTTAGATTAGGCTGCCTAGGATCTTGTCCAGTCAAGTTTTGAATGTGTCCAATAAGGGAGGTTTTACATTCTTTCTGAGCACCTGTATCAGTCTTTGACCATGTAATTGTGTCGATTTTTTTCCTTATGTTAAATTAGTATTTCTCTTTCCACAACTTTGATTCATTGCCGGTAGGTTTTTTCTATACAGTTCTTAGTATAAGTCGAGCTCTGTTTTCTCCATCAGTAGCTGTGTCTTCACTTGTTAGACAGTTGAAGACATCAACTAAATGGCACTTCTGTTCTTCAGGCTGAAGAAACCATCTCAGCCTCTTATCACAATGTATGTGCCCCTGAGCACCTTGATTGGCCTCTGCTAGACATGCTCCAAGTAGGTCAACTCAGTAACTCGCTTATGAACAGTGGAGCCCAAACCCAGATGCAGTATTCCAGATTCAGTCTCATGCCAAAATAGAGGGAAGTGATCACATCCCTCAGTCTGATAGTTGTGCTCGTACTTATACCCGTATGTTAGCTTTGATCACTGCCGGAGCGCTCTGCTGATTCAGGTTCGGTTGCTTATCTCTGAGGACCTCTAGTACGTTTCTGCAAAACTGCTTTCTAGCCAGCTGTTAATTAGCCTGGCTAACTATTGTTTGCCCTTATTAGGTCTATGCTGACTCTTTTCAGTCACCTCCTTTTCTTTGAAGTGCTGGAAATTGATTCCAAAAGGATTTGCTCCATATTTTCTTTGGGTCTGAGGCTAGGCTGAACATCCTGCAGATCTATGTATCTTCCTTCTTGGCCCTCTTGAAGTTAAGCATGGAATTGCTTTTATCCTGTCACTGAGAACCTCCTCTGATCGCCCTGAGCTGTAAGATGACTGACAGCAGCTTCAAAATTATATGAACCAGCAACTTTGGCATCCTCAATTGCATCCATTATAGTCCCTATTGCTTTGTGCATTTCCTTAGATTGTGCCCCTGCTGGGGACCTGGGAATTCTGGGAGCAGACCTTGCAGTAAAAGCCACAGCATAGAATTATCTTACTAGTAAAGTGAGAATACTTGAGCCAGAAGGATATTGTGAAGGTCAAATTGCTAGTTTCTCCCCTTCATGCTCCTGCAGGTAGAAATACTAGGATTATTGTTATTGTTTAGCTTGGTTTGTCTCAGTCTTTCACTCCTACTCTCTTTTGGCTTTCCTGAAGATTCACAGGTGAGGAACAGAGCCAAATATATTACTGCTTCTTGTTCAGAAATAAATTGAGAGACTGAGAATGCTGAAGCCAGGGCAGTGCGCCTTATGAAGCCTTATAGACACAGACTGTCAGACCAATCACAAATGGCAACAACAAAACAAATCCAGACTTTCCTTTTTAAAGTAGTGCTCCTTCTGGCAACAGTGTACTGGGGAAATGATTATGTTAGTGAGAAACTAGATCCATCACTGAGGAGAAGAAAGCCTGGTGGATAGCATGCCTAAGCACAAAATCTTAGACTACGCACTCCAAGAGAACATATTTTGCAGTGAGATTCTTCAAAGCTGTCACATCTCTTTTGCATCCCACACTTTTGCCAGAAGAGCTGCTGCATCCTTGTGTTTCTGTCTCCTTACTGAACAGCTAATAAACGCTGCTTTCCCATGGCTTCTGCAAAAGTATTGATTTGTGCAGGGATCGTTATTGCAGCTATTGAATAGATCTTTGCTGAAGAGATGGAGGGGGCAAAGGGGGCTGTGTTGCTTTTCTCCTGTGCTTTTTCTGAATTTTCTTTATATCTCATTACTACTTATGGAATAAAAATAACTATTTAGCTGGTTTTATATATTTTCATGGTACCGTATTTCACCAAAGGAAGCCGGATTTATCCTTCCCTTGAAGATGATGTAGTCAGAAGTGAAGGGTTGTTAATGACTAATTTCAGCCAAAAGGATATGTATGATGTTTTCTGGAGCTTACATGGAATTGGCCTTAGTATGAAGTACTTTCACAAAACGTTTAGATCAACAGGAAGAAAAAGGTTATGATTTGTGATGGAGATAACATGATACCTGTGAGAATGACTAAATCTGAAAAATTATTAGTGCCAAATAGCCAATAATCCCCTTTCGTATTTCATAGCACAGTTCAAATTGCTGTTTTGGGTTCCTGTAGAGAAGTGCTCCTTGAGCTGCTTCATTTTCTTTTTCTTCTGTAGGAGACAGACCCTAACTGCCTGTGAATTAAGCTGTTTCCTGGATGTGCTACAACCTGTAAGTGATCACCTTTTGACCCAGCTTTGCTGTTCTGGTGCTGGGCTGCAGCTGTCAGAGTGCTCACTGTGCTCTTCAATGGGTCATTTTCAGTGCTCTTGTGTATTTAGTTTTATCAGCCAGGGGCTGGCTTTTAGGGGCTTCAAACTGTATTCCTCAAGAGGCGCCTTTAATGACTTAGATGCTGTGTCACACAACTTGGATGCCTGTTAAAATGCAACTGGCTGAAGTCTAAAGCTGCCACCAGATTTAATCTTTCAGGCATGATTCTACATGCCGTTTCTTTTATTTGCCTGCAAGTGTAGAATTGTTGTGCATGTGTAATTTATTTGTCAAAAGCTCTCTCAAATGTTTTAGTCCTTTCATTTCTACTGTTTGATCTATCTTCCTCTTACACTTCCAAATGCTAAATTACTCTATAATTCCTTGAATATTTATTTCCTCAGTTTATTCACTGATTGTCGGATCTTTAAGTTAATGAAGTTTCCCTGTTTGGGACAAAGAGTATAGGAGTATAAGGGCTTCTCAACAGTGACCTGTTTCCAGCTTGTATTTTTTAGGTAGGGTGTCAATTTACTGCTCTATGCTTGGCTGTCTTGAGCCTCACCTGAGAGGGAAATTAAGAGGAGAAATAAGGATTTGTGTGTTTGCACTGAACAGGTACTGGCAGAGAGCAGTATGGTGACAGAACCTTGCCTGAGGCCCTTATAGCCTGGACTAGACATAAATACCGTTTACTTTTCTGGCCACTTGGCCTTTGGCAAGCTCCTGCTGTAGTCAGTGCCACCTGTGGCTCTATGTGGTGTGAACGCCATCTGAAGGAAAGCACCTATTGTCTAAGGGCCATAATCTGGCCTTTATTAGATTGTTGCAAACATGAATCAAATGATCTAGAGGTGAAAAGCCGTTTGTTAGTACTTAAACCTTTCTCTTTTGATGACTTGAAATTCCAAAGCCTATTAAACCCATTCCCCCTCCTTTTCCTTAGCAGGCAACCATATCACTTCTCCTTTAAGTTTCACAGGAGCCTGACCACAAAAGAATTATTTTATCTTCAGTCTGTGTGATGTGCACGGCACAGAGATTCCTCATGCCCTCGTCCTTTAACCTTGTGAAAGAAAGCTTTCCTCAGACCCCTTCCTTGTAAAATCCTGTGAATCATATGGATCGGTGCCTTTGCCTCTCATTTGCTAGCGATTCAGCAGCTATAGTTTAAAGCAATGAAGACTTTGGTTCCTTTATGCTGGTAACAAGAGTGTCCCTTGATGAGTTTGGTGTGGGTAGATGTAAAACAGGAGGATTCCCTTTTGTAAATATTTACGACATAGAGGAAGCCAACCAGAATTACCTGTGTGAAGAGAGTCTGTAGGAAACACAGTACCTGCTTCAAATCTTATGATTTTAGCTAGAGGCTTGAATTGTTGCATTACAGAAATATTCTATCTCCTCAATTCAGAATGAATCAATTATTTGAATTTTTAAAAACCCTAGAAGCAAAACCAATTCCCTTTCTATATTTCTTCCATAGTCAAACTTTTCCCAGTGTTACTAATTCATTTGAATTTTTCTGTGCTTTAAAGCTAATTTCCCCTGTGTTCTACTCTATTTTTATCTGTTCAATATTGATCCAGCCAAGATAATTGCAAAGTCTGTAGAATCGGGTGTGAAGGTAAACAACTTCACATTTTCAGCATTGTTTACAGAGCAAATTACCTTCAGTTTGGAGAAGCCGATTCCTCTCCCCACCCCAGGACTGACTCCTTAAAACATCATTTCCTGGACTTAAACAATTAGATTCATTTCTGCCCTGTTCTCATTTCAGAAACACCTTCTACGAGCAGGACGCGCTGGGGACCTGCCACAACTCTCCCAACTGAAGGCTTTTTTCCCCCTGTGAACTATGTAGGTACTAAGAATCAAAATAATTATTTTTTGACTACAAAAAGGATTTTGGGAAAGGCTGCTTGAGCTTATTCTTACACTTCATACTTTATGACATTAGGAAGAATCAACTGTTACATTTCAGATCTTTGGCTGGTATCTGTAAGGGAAGCTAAACGTTTCTGATCAGATTGTAGCTCTGTGGTGGCTGGAACTTTATTTCCAAGATTTGTTGACAGGAGTTTGCATTTGATCTGCTTGTAGATCAATGAAGAAAATGTACAAAAAGTCACTTCATTTACATTCACATTTTTATACTGAAAATGATCAGAATGTTGAAGTGGGCTCTAGCCTAGCATGTTACAACTGTCACATAATGCGCTAATACTGCCAGCTCCACAAATGTTCAGATTTTACAAGAGAACATCATGTTAAAATTTTAAAATTCAATGAACTTCACAAGGCTGAAGCTTCCACTACTCTATTTCCAACTAGGAATAGGGTTTGAAAAGCTGTTGTGTAATATAACTTGAATGGTATAAATAAACTTTCTGTTCTGGACTTTTGGATGTGCAGTTTTGTCTCGCAGATGCTTGTTTGGCCAGGGCCAGGAGCAGCACAGTTCATCTCTGCACCTGTAGCCTTTTTGGTTTTGACAGCAAAATAAGTCTAGGGAAACAAACCCCACTCAGTTCTCTGAATAAGAAACATTAGGAAGAGAAGGTTATGTACTGTTCAGATGATTGGCTTTGCATACAGCACAATACAGAGAAATAAACGCTCATGTTAACAATACCTGTGTGAGTGGAAAAACTCAAAATGGAGGAAGGACCCGGTGCAAATTCTGTAAAGGGGGAAAAAAGCTGCTTATGGTGGAAGTAAAGCTCTGTGGCTTTGAGTAACCATGGAGACCAGTGCTTCTCTGATGCAGAAATAAATGAACTCAACCTTTTCATATTTATTAGTGGGACTGATGATGAAAGATAAAGTTGAATTAAAATATAAAGAAACAGAAGACTAACCCAGTCAATGTCTCTGCCCCTGCAATGCAGGTTATTGAAACGGATTATTACACATGAGCTGGTACTAGAGGCAAATTCACTATGAAAGGAACAAAATAGTCTTAGTTATACCAACCTGTTTATCCAAATATCAGCTTCTTTATTAACAGAAATGAAGAGACAGTACACACATCATATTCCTGAAATCTTTTGGTTCCAATATAAATTCAAATAAACTTGTTTTAATACCATAGCAGTGTATGAAATAGATGTACTAGGAATGGCAAACTGCTTCCTGTCCTGTATTGGTGGCATTTGAATGCAACAACTTTCTTGGTGGCAGGAATTACAGAATTTTACTAGAAAAATACTGGGTGAATATTCAGGTTTCTGTCTTGAAAATATGTATCAAAGGGTCAAATCCTAATTGGCAAGGTTTCACTACAGAAGCGTTACTGCTAAACAGGATGGCAGAATTAAATGGCATTTGGACTTTGTATAAACCATTAAGAGCTTGTGAAATGGACCTTCAGTGTAGCTATATATAAAAAGTTTTGATAGAAATCCCAGTGTAGATAAAGGGTTAAGTCACCATACCCAAAGGAAGTGCTGAGGTGTTTTGTGCAAAGGATAGAAAGGATAGATAGGAGTTTAACACAGGCTGGCTGGCTGGCTGTCCTGCTGGAATGTAACCAGTTAGTTGGCTGTAACTGTGCTTCAAGGAGGGGGAGAGTGTCCTAAAGGAAGAGTGGACTTGAACCAGTGCCCCTCCACTGCAGGACAGTGCAAGGAGCAATGCTCTGAGTAACTGCTATTACAACCCCCAATAAATACCTATAGCAATAAAGTAGGATATGAAGTAACAACCTTATCACCCTCAGGTATTCAGCCAAAGTCTAACTGCAGGTCACTCCATCTCTGAAAGCTTTTGTTGTACAAAACTGTTTAGTGTCCAGAAACAATGTATGTGCTAACAACCACCTCCTCTGGTCTCAGCTGTTACCACCTTTAGGTTTCAGATGGTGCATGGCAGATGGAGAAAGCTGCTTTGCTTCAATTCAAGTAACCTGGCTGCAGAGTTCTTTAGAGAAGAGCTTTAGTGGTCTTTCTGCTCTGTTGTGTTGGCCAGGTTCTGGGCAGAGCGGTGTTCCCAGGGCTTCCCACTGAACGCAGCAGAATCCAACCCTCAGCTTGAGCTGGCTACCACGCAAGCACAGCAAACACCTTCCTACAGTTCTGCTACAGAACAATTTATGGAACAGTTGGATAACTTCCATCTCATAAAATTACGGTGGTCAGATATGTTAAGATTTACACAAACTGGGTTTAAGGTTCCTCCAAGTTTAATTGCACCATTTACCTCTTCTGCTATTTGACTTCCTCAAAAATGTGTGGTTAGCCTCAAATCAAGAAAGGCATTCTTGCCTAGGCTAAAATCCAGATTTGAAGAGTAACTCGTTTGAAACACCAGAAGGTTTATGCCAAAGCTTCAAACAATCACCCCCAATCCTTGATATTCCCGGTAAGACAGACTACTTTTGTGCAAGACCTGTAATTTAATCTACGTAAAGGGTATTTTCTGTCATGGAATTTTCTAGCAAATAAAACATTTCTGGAGGTCAGATTTCATAGTCCTCCACTGACTACAAACAGGTCAGAATTTGTAAATATAGAGCTCACTAATATTAAATAAGCTTTGCCAAACATCGAGACAAATATAAGATTCATAACACGATACCCAATTCTTTTATTTCATTGTTTAACAGTGATGGTTGTGCTACTGTTAAACTGTTGCATTTTTTAAGTTTTTAAAAGATGTATTTATACAGCCCCTTAAGGCCTAGATGACGTGAACCAGCTTCTGATGTGTCTTAAGTTTTCAGACAGGAGCCTCCTGTGTAACAGCACAGCCTACAGAGGGAGAAGGGAAGAGAATCAACTCTTCTTAGTGAAGAACAGTGCCTGGTTTTGTTGGGAAAAGATCACCACCCCACTGACAGCTCTAAGTGGTAGGTAACAAGCTCTCACCTGATTTACTGGAAAGCTATTTTCAATTAAATAGTTCAGAAAGCCTCTTAACAGAAGTAGAGACTTGAGTTTTCTTTTAAGGCAGAGAAACACAAGGAGCTCTTTTGCTGATGTAAATGTCAAAACTATTTTTCCTGTAATCTTAAAATGTCTCTTCTACCACCTGAGTGCGTCCTCAGGAGCCAATCCAGCTTCCTCTCCTCTCAGTGAAAAAGGCAGACTGGCAGTATGTATCCCTGCTGTGAAGGGAAAGGAAGAACAAGCAAAACTAAACCATTTTCATCTAAAGGTTACTGTTTTATCACTTCACACACATAATTAGTTCAACAAAGCCCAGAAATGCCCATTCTGAAGAATGCCAGCAGCACATTAATTGCAGAACACAAGAGCATACACACATCCTCATCTTTGGCTTATACAGTCTCTTGTTCGTTACACTAACGGGAAATACAGCTGGTACCTACCCAGGGCTGCCACAGCAATACCTAAGGGTTTTCTCAAGATCGCGGTGAAATGGCTTTGATGTCTAAAACGTTGAAGAGCACAGAACCGTTTCCTCCTTTACAACATGAATAAAAACATCGTGGGGCAGTTTAGTTCTCATAAACTCTCAACATGCAGGTACTCTGGTATTAGACATGTGCCTAAATCAGCTCATTGCTCTATTTAAGTACAGTTTTGGTCTCATCACAATCAGGTTCCCTTCAGTGAATTATCTCGATGAGGTTTTGGTTAGCCAGCCGGCTGTTGCACTGCCCCTCTCCCAAATCTAAGGGCTGCTCAGACCAAACCCAGCACAAATTTTAACAAGCGGATTTTTTTTTTAGTATACAAATTACGTTTTCTCCAAATCTGTAGCTTGCAAGGCAGGCTCCTTCATGGTTAATGACAAGTATTCAAACATTTTTACTATTGTTTACCCTGAATAGGTAGCACTTCAGAGAGACACTGTTCTAGAGAACTTTTTAATATGTGAAAGGGATCTCCATTCATGTTAAGTACAAAGGGATGACAAATGCAAGTAATTCATAGACCTCGTTTCTCCAGGATGCAGAACAAGCAAATCACTACAATCCTATTTATAAATTAGCGTTCTAAAATGCTAAACAGTAAAGAAAAATTCAGCCAGTTAGTTCCGAAGGATTTCCAATATCCTTGAAGGAGATGAGTCCACTCAGTAAGAAAGGACTGCAGAGAAGTGCCCCAGCTGAGCTCTGCAGCACGGGGTGGGGGGATAAAAGCAATGAAGGGAGAAAGGGGGGAGTTACCAAACAGGAATGTAGCACTTGCATGTAATAAAGCAAATATTTACATTAAGCACAATACAGCAATTTATTTAGATGCTTAAATGAAGAATACAAAGGGAAATAAAGATCACAAAATTATACATACTACAACAGTGTGTCATATATTAGATGGTATAAATGAATACACCTTGTTGGTGTTAACTAAAGATAAAACTAAATATTCAAAACACAGCACTTTGTTTCAGCGTGCTGCTTCAACACAATACACTTTTATACAGATCTAAAAGGTGTCAAAATTAGTAGCTGCAAACTTGTTTCTTGCATGTGACTTTTCTTTTTTAGCTTAAAAGATTTCAGAAAACGGCTCTGAAATACGTTTGTCATCGGTTGTAATGTCAAGGATACTCGGAACAAGAAAATTTTATAATACAATAGAGTCCAGATATATTTTTTTATGTTGCTGGCCTCTGTTTTGAGATTGTACAAGGTTATGTGCAAAAACTAAGTTTGTCAAAATCCATACTATAGCAGTTTCAAGCTTTTGCTAGGTAAACTAGATACAGCATTTATTACACAGCAGGGCAACACTAAAAAAAGAGAAACAAATCTATGATGGGTACACAAGAACAATTTCATAAGCCTCACTTGAGTAGGTCTAAAAGACTGTACAAATATACATTTCAACTATTCAGAATGATACATGAAAAAAACCAATTCCCCCATAGTCTACTATACACGTTGAACCGGTAGCTTTATGGTCGGCCCTACACTACCATGTGAAAAAGGGTCATGAGTAAAAAGACATACAACTGAACATGTACAAGAGTGAAACGAATGTTGGAAATGCAGATAAAACAAACCTCTGCTTTTCTCTGTGTGCATTCTGGAGCCTTCGGCTTATCCGCTTTCACATTGAGTTACTCTGCTCAGCCCAGCAGGTATTCCCAGCAAGGGTAGCCAACCGCAGCCTTAAATAACCACCAGAGTACAAGTGGCCACAGCCACCACATGGCATGAGCCAGCACTCGACAGGCAGTACCAGTTAGAATATAAGCTTAGCAGTCAGACTGAAATGAACGTGTTTAGACAGTTGCAGACTGGATCCTGTTACTGCCACTGCTGAATCGAGCAGCTTATGCTTGCTGGCTACTCAGCTCCACCCCAGTTAAACTGTTATGCATTGGTTCTGCTACTCCATCAGTCACACTGTCAAACTGATCTCCATCCTCACTGTCGATTGTGCTATTCTGCCATTCCATCTGCTGATTTGACAAGCTCTCCTCAATCTCTGATGCATTTTTCCATTGGGACTGGTCCTTAGACCAAAATTCTTCTACTTTTCCATAGGAACGATTCTTCCACTTTGACTGTTCTTCATCACTTTCAGATCCACCTCCTTTAGTCTCTGTGGTCGGTTTACTGCTACCAGCATCTTCGCTTTGGGAGGATTCATCTGTCCACACTTCTGGTTTTACTTCCGATGTATTATCTTCAAAATCGGAGATCTGCTGAGAGCCAGGCCCACTTTCAGACTGTGAAGCTCCATCTTTCCATTCACCAGCGTCATCCTGATCATCCTGGTCACCTTCGCTGTCTGAAACATCACCTACCAGTTTTGACGGTTCTTCAGCAGAAATGATCTCTTGGTATTTAGCGCTTTCCTCTTCTTTCTGATCAGTCTTCTCTGGAGACTGCAACGTATTTTCTTCCCCGATTTCCTTGGATACGCTGTCCTCTGGGTTCTCCACCAAGCTCTCAGAAGAGGTTTTCCCACCCGTGTCAGAAATCCGCTGACCAAACGGGCTGCTGCTTTCATTGTATTCCTCTTCTATATTTTCATAGCTGTCTGAAGAACTTTCATTGTCTTTTTCTAAGGTTATTTTTTTATCAACAGTCTTACTAATGTTGACTCTGGAATTCTTTTCATCGTGGTTTTCAAACAGCCATTCAGCATCAAAATCCATTTCGTGTTTCACCTTGTTTAACTCTTTCATATTGAACCCAAGCAGCACACCAGGTTTGTATTTTTCACAATCTCTAACGCATTTCTTCCTTTTGTTACTAAAATGTGACGCGATATCAGATTTCCATAGCCACAGGCTGGCAGCCAGCTTTTCAATCTCTCTCCTAGTGGGATAGGGTTGCTTATTAAAATATTTTGTAAGAAACGTTTTCCTGGCTTCATAGGAATCATCTTCGTGACCCTTGGGGTCCAATGCTAGAACTACAGGTTCTTCGGGCTTCTCCTCAAAGGCGGAGGGGGAGTCGTCATCGTCCATTTTCCTTTTCTTCATTAGCGAGAACTCCATGTGTTCATAGGTACGTTTGACAGGTGCTACAGCTGGAGACTGACTCAGTCGAGATGAAGTACCTTTGTCCTGGCCATTCTGAGTCTTCCCGACCCCTCTGCAGTGGACAAGGTGCAGCGTTATAGTCGAGGCAGTCATGTTACTCGTATATACACCGAGGCAATGGATGCATTTGTACGTTAGCTTCTTCTCAACTGGATGAACCGTCTGAATTACCTGATGCCTCTCCCGTAGATGATGTGCGAGTGCATCAGAGATGGGTCCTTTTAGGATCGAAAAGCACAGAGGACAGAGAGTTTTCCCCACATCTTTTTTGTAGGGAACTGCTGCTTGTGGAGAACTTTTTACAGGAACATCGGATTTCTCCTGGATTTTTGGCTGTGGTTTTGGAGGAACTGGGGGAGTATTCTGAGCGTGGTAAGCTACAGATTCAGCAGGAGCATCTCTCAGGTTGTAGGTGGTTACGAGAAGATGTATATTCGTGTGACTACCCTGCTGCAACGTCAAATCAAAGGTTAGAGTGGAATCAGTTTTAGGTCCCATTTCTTCATCAACGTGCACCATTCGCATGTGAGCAGCCATCTTTTCAACGTCATTGAAGGTCGAACGGCAATACGGACAAGACAGACCATGTATTAACATATGATTAAGCAACGTATCTGTGGGTAAATACCGATTACAGTATAGACATTTGCTAGTGAAATTGTGTATTTTCATGATATAGTTAGCTACCGCAGGCACCTTTTCAGCCTTGTGCTCCTTCTCAAAGTGGACACTATACACATTTTCAGGAAACAGCTCATTACAGATTGTACAGATTTTCCACTTCTGCGTGGATGATGTATTGACAGCAGAAGGACCTGTAGCGGCTACAGGCGACTTCGATCCGGACTGACCTAAAACCCTTGAAGCTGCCTGTGACTGAGATAACGACGCCTGTTTCAGCTGAGCTGATGAAAGAGAAGATGAGTTGGCAGACTGAAGGGAGTATCTTGCCGAGGCCTGGGACCTCTGTTCCCCTCCAAGAGTATAAGGCCTTCCATTTCCACTTGTTGAAAACTGTTTCATTGTTTGTGACTGTTGTGAAAGAGAAACTGCTGAATTCCCACTTAAGCTCAGCCTTCCCCCTGGCTGCCCAACGTAACTGGGCGGTACTGATTTGACTCCGTAATTGTTTTGTAGGTGAACATTTGACATCATATTAACTCCTGCAGAATTCAACGTAGGCTTTGGTATAGTGAGTCTGTTCATCATCTGCTGCGATGAAAGAGATCGGACACTTCCAGGGGAAAGGGCACCCATCCTCTGAGGGAGTCCCATAGGCTTTTTATCCTGTGGTTTTGGAGCTATTAGCATTAAAGGTTTAGACCTTGGAACCACTACATTAGTGTGACCTATCATTGCCGTTACCTGGTATCCTATCCGTTCGTGGTCTTCGATAACGTGCTGTACTAAAGCTTCGTACGATTTCGGCATAAAAAGGCATCTCTTGCAGTGAATACTACCCTCCTCTCGGGTACTGGAACTTAGCGGAACTGCACCGTTGAGTGACTTCTCACCTCCCTTTGCTATGTAAGGAGCAGCAACGTGCTGAAAATGTTCCCTGTAAATGTGCTTTCTAACTATTTCATACAGAGGATCTCGGTAAGTGCACTTCTTACAGTAATAAACAGCTTGTTCTACACTGTCAGCCTGCTTAGGTTTAAGGCTATCGTGTTTGTTTTTATCTTTAAAAGTGCTGATGCCTCCACTCGGTGTATTGGCATTTGGAGCATGAAATATTTTAATGTGCGTTTCCAAAGTCTTTTTGTCCGCATTGAAAGTACAATAAGGACAATTAAGGAGAATCCTATTTTCAAAGTCTTCGCTATGAACATTCCGGAAGTGGCTTTTGTACGCGGAAAAGAACTTCGAGGAAAATGGACACGCACTGCAGCAAAAGGGCTTTGTCCGATAGTCCTTAAAACAAAGAACAAAGCAGAAACTAAATATTGAAAAGCAGTTCCTAGAAAAACAACATCCATTATCTCTCTAAATAACGGTTCCAAGACCCCCTACAACAGTCTCAAACCTGTAGATTAATTTCTTCTAATTTCTGGCCTGCAGATCAGGCTGTAGAGTTTATCATCTGAACCTACATGAGAAGTGACGAGTGCCAATTTAGAGGTCCCACAAGAGTTTGAGACAGACTCAGCACGCAAGGCTAAATCATACGTTTCTCTACCAGTCAAAAAAAAAAAGCCTCATTCCCTGCAGCTGAGCTGCACAGAAAAATTCACTGCAAGCTCACGTCCAGAGAGGAAAGGCAGGCATGGCTGTTGGAGTAGCATGAAACTGCATCCAGGAGACAGGTTACATCCCATCAAAATCTGTCAAACATTCATAGAGTGAAGGCAGATACAAAAGTTGAGCTACTTCAGTGTCTAAATCCATTACAAATTTTAATATAAAAGACATTCTTCAAAACTTCCGTTTGGTGAACAAATGGATTTAAGCTTACCAAGTTACTAAGGCCACAAGCCCTTAAAGGCATCAAGGCATCCGCTCCTGATCAAAGCACAAACCCAATTTGTAAAACAATCTTGAGTCAGGGGAAAAAAAAAATTTGAAAAATACAACCCTTGCAGTTTCCCTGCACCCTTTATCTTAGTTCTATTTAACATGTTGCTGATGCAGTTCTTGTCAACTGTTGGAGCAGAAACTCAAGCTGCGCTGGCCTCAGACACAGCCACAAGCAACCTGGCCTTTCAGATGAGATGAGACATGAAAATCAGTTACAAACTTTCATCCTGAGTGCCAAACAAGGTCTTGTGCATCAAAATACACAGAGATCATGTGAAGCAGCTGGAGAGTTGTACTCTCCCTCTGTATAACTAAGGAGGAATATAGGCTTCTGTCCACCTTCTGCAGCCTCAGACATCTGGTAGGCTGGAGACAAGATACAACAAAACAGGTTAAACAAAAGCTGCCTCCTTTTATATTACAATTTTTATTCTGAAATTAACTAGGGAAAAGGACATCATCTGTGTGTTTTGTGGAAAACAGTAATAAAGGGAGGTGCTTAGATTAACACTACTCTAGAAATCCATCATACTGTAGGTCCCCATTCTCTGTAAGAACAATACATGATGCTCTTGGCATATTTGTGGAACGAAGTTCTTGGCACGTTTGTTAGTGCAAATGATTTTTGGAATCAGATGTGTCAAATGAAATATTACCAACCTGATTTTTTGTAAGCGATGGGTCCCACAATCCTACATCTTCCCATGTAGTGTTTTTCAAATAAAAGTCATTAGGTTCAAACTGTTTAAAATCCTGGAGAAACGGGAAGATGGGAAGAGAGTACAGAGAATCAAAACCAAAGGCCAACTGCTCCTTTAAGCAACTCGTGAAAGCATCCATGCAGTCCTCTCAAACGCTGCTGGCAAATAGTAGATGCTATTAATTGAAGAGGTGTGGGTATTAAAGCTGCAGCCCTCTGGAGGTGAAGTCTTGTGAATAGTCTCAGTATCACAAAACACTTGAGGAACTGTTTTCAGTACTCATCTTCCTAATTAACCTAAGACTGTAATTATATACCTGCCCCATTTTCAAAAGCAGTCACGCAGAAAAGCATTCCAGGGCATGAGGACACTCTGCCGTAACTCTGGTGTGTGGTTGGTTGTTTTTTGTGAGTGGCAGTGGGGGGCTTGAGGTTTGAGGGGTTTTTTATTGCCTTCATCTGACAAAGGAATTCTGATAAAGATTTAAAAGTTTGGCTATGTGTATGACTGTCCGAAAGCCCAATTCTTATTAAAAAGTAAAAAGAAGAAATCAGTCTTCCAAAGTACTTCAGCTGTGTCAGCAGCACATAAGGACTCAAAAATAGTATTTC
>WAAB01024524.1:0-30837 GCA_013389865.1 Piaya cayana | reverse complement strand
TTTAATTATCTCATCCTATAAATCTGTCTTGTTAGTTGTATTTCCTTTTAGGTAGTTGTAGAGGGCAATAAGGTCTCCCCTCAGCCAGGTTTCACTAGGGAGAAGCTCAGTCCCGTGATGGACCAGGTGATTCCACCAAGAAATGATGAAAACTAAACCATAATCAAGTCACAAGTTCTCTTGCATGAAGGATTGGCCTGGAACAGACAAAATCCTAAGCTAGGTCCACTTGTTGTGAGAGACTTGAGCTGAGAAATCAGTCCTGAAGGTCTGATGGGTGCTCGGATCCAGCCAGGGAGAGGGAAGCACCAATGTTCCCTGCGGAAAACCAGGTTCTGCCACAGTAGCATGGTAACTGCGCAGGAGGGCATCTGTGCATTTGTTTTTAATTGCTAATGTGACAAATGTGAGAACTCCATCCCTAATAGACTCACCCCTGCCCCCCCCAGCCTCTGTGAAAAGTTAGATCTATTCATGTGACACCTTAGTAGTTTAGATATAGGCAGCCAGCCTCAGCTGTTCACGAGAAACCTCTGGGAACAAAATCTACTGGTTTTGTCTCCTTTTAATATGTTGGGTGTGAGGCATTACACCTTCCCTCCAAGCTCCTCTCCAGACAGCCCCAAGGGACACCAGGGTTTGGCTGAAGCCGGTCCCACACTCTCAGACTCTATCTATGTGCCACTGCGGTGAATCACGCGCCAGAGCACACCTGACACCTCACAGTGAGTAACCTCATCTGCCCAGGAGGCCTGGGCTCAGTAGGGCAAGAAATTACAACCAAAATAGTTATTTCATGCATTAAGCGCACTCATGATCGAGTGACGGAGAGACTAATGGCATGGGCAAGCAAGCTGGTCTTGTAAACAGAAGGATTATTCTTTCACAAAAGTGAGAGTAAGTTGTTTGCAAGGATCTGGGATATGGTCAGAGCTGTTTACTGACTCCAAAGGTGAAAAAATACTGTAGGGCCTGTGAGATGCTAAGTAGAAGATTAGGAGGAGCCGTCACTTGGGAATCGCTTCCTAGCTGGTGGTGGATATTCATTTCATAACCTCTGTTCCCTAACAGATGCCACACCTGTCCTGGGCAACTTGATAAGAAAGCTGAGCAAGCAAAAGATGGATGAACTATCGTTGGAGGAAATTGCTGTCCCAAGTAACATGATGGAGCTGACGCACCAAGGACATAAGTGTTAGCTTGCCCTGATTTCATTTTTCCCATAGCTGTCTTTAAAGAATTTCTTTAAATTGTAACACTTTAGGGCAGGAAATTTGGTTTTGCTTACATATAAGGAACTGCAATTGTACTGTAAAAACCAAGATCAGATATAGACTGTTGTCTTTTTGGAGAATTTTTCTTCTTTTTGCTGCCTTTTCTTGTCTTCTTGAGCAAAGTCTTATTTTTTAATTACTACCAACCATAGACATGATGTAATAATTTAGTGTTACTTTCTGAACGTACCGATACTACAACCACACTTAGTGTCAGCATTTTAATAAGTGCCTCATTATGGTAATTATGATCACTTCAAGTGTTTCAAAATGGTTCTTCCTGCAGTGAGGCTTTTCTTCCATATTACGCTATATTCAGCACTCTCTTTTACAGTCACTCTGGCTAGATGCTAAAACATGACATTTCTTCGTGATGCAGGTGAGGAGGCACTGACACAGGTTGCCCAGGGAAGCTGTGACTGCCCCATCCCTGGAGGTGTTCAAGGCCAGCTTGGATGGGATCCAATGGGAAGTGTCCCTGCCCATGCAGGGGGGTGGATCTGGATGGGCTTCGAGGTCCCTTCCAACTCAAACCATTCTAGGTTGATTCTAGGATTCAGTGATTCTATGACCTGTCCACAGCTAAATTTCCTGATTATCTGCTCTCAATTTTGGAAGACTCTCAGAGTCTTCAGAATGCCACAACTGGAAGAACAAAGGATACCTCCAGGCAAAGAGCCCTGCCTGCAGTCTGGGTGATCTGGTCCTTATAGTAAAGAGCTTCCATATACTGGTTTAGTTTGCCTGCAGTCAAAAGCTGAATGTGATTTTTTTTTTTGCACTTTACAATATCTGTATTTTGTTGCCACGATGGTTACAGCTGTACAACCCACCAAGTGGAGGTTGCCTTTTTCTTTAAAACAAGTGGCTGTATCCCAGATGCCTGTTGAATATGGTTTTGGCACACACTACCTCTCAAAACATCCATAGAAATATTGGCTTCAGAAGGTCACTTTGACCAGCCTCCTGCTTCAAATGGGACCCAAGAACTGTAAAGAATACTAATTGGCACAAGCCAAACTTCTTTCACGTAGCATAATAATAATAATTAAATCTTGCATTGTGTAATCAATCAGTAGCTCCTCTGTTGTATTTACTAATATACAGATTGCTGATGATAATTCAAATGTCTTTGGCTTTATCACCTTTTTTCCTTCATTTCTCAAGTCAGAGCGCCATGATCCCAAGTCTTTGTCCTGCTCCCTCTAGTTTCAGAGGCAGACAGGTACATTCTCGGTGTGAGAGCACCTTAAAGGCAGAGGCTTAGGAGATGTGTATGGAGGACACGAGGCCAACGAGTGAGACCTTCAATGAGAGGGGAGCCTAGAGTTTGTTGTAGGCATGTGTGAGTGCTTGTGTGTGTGGTGGGGATACAGAAGATAGGCAAATGGTGCTTCTGTTGCCATTGGCAATGCGTTGAGAAATGTGTTTTAGTGATAGGTTGAGAAAGGAGTTTCAATCCCGTGGTCTAAATAATCCAACCATTGCAGGCAACTGTTTATCCTGTAAACATTTGCCTTGGACATGCAGGGGAAGAAAATCCAGAGTAACCTACCCTGAATTCTGCCTTTTTCTCTGGCAGCAGAGCAGGGCTTTCTGTCTGTTGGAGGCCATGGTTTGATGGCAAAGTGGCCAGAAATTATCCATGGCAGCAGCAGAAGGATAGAGATTGGAAGGAATCCTGGCTGTTGAGGCGGGTCACTGATCATTTTATAGCTCTTTCACATCCTCTGAGTAGCTCATGAAGTTACTGCCTTAAGTTATCTTCATTCATTTTTTTTAACTCCAGAGTGTCAGAAACCTATAGTCAGGGGTACTGTATATTGAATGAACACCAATGAATATAAATTAAACCTGAGCTGATAATCTTTCCAATAAAGGATGAAAAGTCCCTGCTACTTTAAAAGCCAAGGCCTTGTTTACTTCTCATAAGTTTTAGCTCTCTCTTCCAAAAGTTTTAGAAAAGCTTGCACATTCACAGACACAGATCCCTGCATATAAGCACAGCTTGTGCTGACCTGCCACATCATCTCCTATTTTCAGTGACATACTCCTTGAGTTCTTTTTTGAAACTGAAATTTGCTCCTTTACCACCTACTAATCTGCACTCTGTTCAAATCTATGGGAGCCTTACGACTAATTGTGGGAGCTCTGCTTTAAGTCTGTGGGAGGTTTACTACATGCCTGCCTTAAGGAACTCTGGGGCAATACCAGATGTGTAATCTCTCTTTGTTAATGTTTTACATGTACCCTCAAAAGTCTCCTGATTCTTGTCCAACAAGTGCTTATGCAGTTTTCCTGCATGCAAACTACAATATTCCAAGGAGCACTTTGGACATGCTTGTTTGAGGCATTTTTCCTAGTAGGAAGCATGCTCGACTTCTTTCAGAAAACCAGTATTACAAGGCTTTCACGTGTGCCAGGGATTCAGAAGGTCTTTACATTGCATAACACATTCATCTACCCAGGCTGGTTTGCCTTCCTCAGTACTCAGATATCATCACTAGTTTCTACAAACTCTTTTAATTTAATTTATGGTCAATTTTAAATGAGTTAACTCCTCCTGCTCGAGAACAGATAGTGCTGATAGTCGCCTTAAAGCACTTGGTATTGTGGAAATTTAAGACAAATCCAAGTTTTCTGAGCATCCAGACTTTGAGCTACCAGTTCTAGGAAAAATAGCAGCAATGAAACTTGCTATTTCCAGCTATTTGTATCTTTCCAGATAACTGGAATAATGTAGAAGAACTGGAGACTCTTTGCTCAATCCTTTTCAAGATTATCCCCCATTTCTCATTACTATATGAGCAATTTGTGAAAATGCTGGAGATATGCAACAACTGTTGAGTAGTGCTGTGTATCCCAGTCTCACGAAAAAAAGCCCTGTTGGGTGTAGACCCAATTCAGGATATTTATCATACCCATGCTGAACCTGTGACGTCCGGCCATTCCCTGGCCACTGCTTAATTGGACCTCACCAAGTACACCCTTCAGACAATTATTCCTTCAGTATTTCCTCTCTTCTCATTCTTTTGCTTCCATTCAAGGCAAAATCTCTCACCTGTTTTTCTTCTAATCTTAATTTATTTCTATTTAGTTACAAGACACTGTCAAGCTCCCTCCTGCTTGGTCCAACCTTTCTCTCAAGAATTTTTCTAAATCTCAACTTCTGTCTCCCAGTAGACCTGCAATTAATTTTCAATGCATAAGACACTGGTGCTCCACTTCTTCTTTATCTCCTTAAGTTCATACCTCCCTCTAAAACCTTCTTATTCTCTTTCCATTTTGCAAGCTTCTGTTTACGTTATGTTCCATCAACATGCCTGTTCAATGAAAGCTTAAATATATTTCATCATCTCTTTTTTTTGTCCCTAATTCTGTTAGATCCCTAGTTAGTCAATATCTCTTTATCTTACTCCTTAAGGATTTTCACCTCATAGTGCCCAGCATCATTGCTGAAACCATCACCACTTCTTTTACCCCGCAAGAAGAATAAATAAGAAAAATACCAACTCTATCCAGTCCTGGATGTATGTTCCTCGGTTGCTTCTGGTTGGCTTCAGGTAACTAACATGAGGTGATGATACAAGCTTGGGTTTGCAACTGAATCTTTTTATCCCTCCCTCACCAAGCTACATGTCTTAACAATGTTCACTGGAACGAGTTATTCTAATTAGTAGGTAGGCTCTTGCTTCACAGCTGTGGTCATGAAGGTTAGTCGGACTGGTGTTTCAGGTTTACCCAGAATCTCTAGTCCTTCTTTTTCCTTTCTCACATAGGTACCTCCAGTGCCTCTTCAGGAATCAAAGGCAAATCCTCTCTCTGTCTTATGGAATATGTGCTTAACATTTGAAAGTTTTAATTAGCTCCAGGTAGTCTCCCCTGAACAGAAACTAAGGACTGTACCAGCAGGCAAAAATGAGGATTATCCAGTTAGAAACAGAGCGGTCAGTGGCTGGCTTAGATGTGGGGCTCTGTACAAGGTTTGATCCTGGATTACCACCTCAGAAGGGGAGGCTGAGGGGAGACCTCATTACTCTCTACAACTACCTGAAAGGAGGTTGTAGAGAGGAGGGTGCTGGGCTCTTCTCCCTAGTGACAGGGGACAGGACAAGGGGGAATGGCCTCGAGCTCTGCCAGGGGAGGTTTAGGCTAGACATTAGGAGGAAGTTTTTCACACAAAGGGTCATTGGGCATTGGAATGGGCTGCCCAGGGAGGTGGTTGATTCACCTTCCCTGGAGGTGTTTAAGGGATGGGTAGATGAGGTCCTGAGGGACATGGTTTAGTGTTTGATAGGAATGGTTGGACTCGATGATCCGGTGGGTCTCTTCCAGCCTGGTGATTCTATAATTCTATGATTCTATGATTCTCAGATCAACTTTCAGTTGTATTTGTAGTGGTGTCCAAACAGTTCCTATGAAAACTATCTGAGATGAAGTCAAGAACCTTACAGTTGGTGCTTGGCAATGATGGGTAGAAATCAGGAACATTTCTGTGACCTCAACCAGTGATCTAATAAGTTTACTCCTGTGTATTTCAGGAAAATGACAGCAAATCCATCATATTGACAAGGTTCTCAACAGCTTAGATGATTTTTTGGAATAAACAGTCTGTAAGCAGTAAATAGGATGAAAGGTGACAAGCTATCTTCCTGTTGTCACCTTCATCCAAGTGAAGATATTCAAGTATTTCACAACAACAGTGATAAGGTGATGATTAATATTAGAAATGTAGAACAATTTAAAATAAAATTTAAGTTTGTCAAAACGTATTTCTGAGGATAGTTGGGAGGAAAGTAAGATGTTTAAAAAAAGCAGCTGACAATAAGCTGCTTTTATGGGAGGTTATTCTAGACTTGCAAAGATGTAAATCCTTCTTTTTATGTAGTCTATTTGAATTTGTTTCAAATAAGGAGATTCTAATCTTAGAAGGTTAGAACCATTTACTTCAGGGATCCCTAAAAATGCATTCTACAAGTCCATTTTTAATATAAATAAACAACAGTTTTCCAGTCTCTTTCACTAGTTAATACAGCTTGTAAATTCACTAAGCCTCTGGTGCTGAAAAACCTTCCTAATGCTTCCTTTCTCTCCAAAGCTGGCTTCATACACAGTGGTCGAGAGGCAAGCACTTGGTATCTGCCACAAGCCTGCTAGTGTTAAATGAGCCGAGAGTTTTCGTCACAGTCTGCTGTGTGCTGCATTATATCAGCTCCATGGTGTTCTGAAACAGAAGATGCCACCCAGCACGTGACTGCTAAATTGATCTATACCTGCTGATGGTCAGGTCCTGCGTGAGCTTTTTCTACTTCTTTGTATTACATCCTTCCTGAATATTCACTTTCAGTGGAATGTAACCAGGCCTTTGCACCATTTCAGTAGATTCTTGCATGGTACAATAGGTTCATCAGGTAGTTTAATGTGAAGGGTAACATTTAAGGCAGTTCACAGCAGTCACATCCACAGAAAGGAAAGAATATACTTCAAGGGTGAGGAGAAAAGAAAGAGAAACAACTCTGACAACTTATTGTCTCCCGTTTCTTGCAAGCTTAATGATAACCCCAATGAAATAAGACATTATAGTAGCCTTTAGAGTATCTCAAGGAGATTTAAAGGAAAACACACAATCAACAAATGATAAAATCTAAGGGAAATAAGGTTGTGTGTAATCTTACCCTTTGAGCTTCAGTCCACAGGAGATCTTCACAGTGCCTTTTGAACCAGTTCACCTGTCTCATCCAAAGTAAAGATGTTCTTAAAAGGTTCACAAAAATCAGTAGGAAGAAGCTCCCAATTAGAACCCCTTGAAGAAAAGGGCTGCACCACAAACCAGCAGTTCTTTATCCTGTTTGGCTACAGGCCCATTCAGTCATCACATATGACCCAAAAGAAACAGCACGGAGTCAGATGCAACCACAGGGGTAACTCACTCTTCAAGTTGCCAGCGACCAGGCAAACCAGCTGGGAGCAGCATTTTACAGAAGCATGACAGAAATTTGTGGCAGAAAAATCACAGGAAACAGATTTCCTTTGCCTCACTTCTCTCAAGACAGCTTGATTTTACGATTAGTAATGGCTCCTCGGAAGCACAAGCAGGCTTTGCAAGCCTAGTTCTCGGAAAGGTTCACACCCAACTGTTATCAAGGTGTCAGTGGGATGTCTCACAGGGAAAAACATGAGTAAGTCTTTGTGGGCTGAGGCCATGATCTATTAAATCTGTGTGTAAGTATTTCCTGGTGTTCAAAGTACAACCCCACTGGTGAGCAGCAGCTATGGAAGGAGCCAGGTTTTAGTGGTCTGAAGGCTAAGCTGTGCTACAGCTACTTAATCACCCTTTGAAATGGTGATTCTACAGCACAGCTTTGTGTCTAGTAGGTGCACACAGGGTGTCAGAGATGGGTGTTATTGTTTGTTGCAGTTTCTTTTTGGAGGACTTAAGGATTTGAAAATACAGCAAAAGGNTTGTTGCTCTTCTCTGAACTCACTCCAGATCTATCCTGCACATTTTTGCACTTTTACACTGATAGAGACCCCTAAATAAAGCAGGTCTCAGTCTAAAGATTAATATCTAACTAGACGCTATCTTCTCACTTGAATAGGACTTGACAGCTTTCCTTACTGTGAAGTCAACCTGATTGTCTTGCTCTTGAAAAAAAGGATCTCCGTTCTGGAAATATTTGTTTTAATGGATTCTTAGTCTTCTTATCCCTTCTAAGACATTATTTTGCATTCAGTTATGTTAATAAGGGAAAAGCCCCACTGAGAGTAAAGGTCTTCACTGTAACCAGAGTATGTTTTTTTGTACAAAGGTGACACTCTGGACTCAGCTTTGTACTGAAGCTGCCGTTTTTGTGAATTGACAGGCAGGCAACCCCTGCTTACACAAGCTACAGAAATCAATAGGCCTAAGTCTTTGACAGTTATTTGAGGAAAAAACCCAAACCCACCACACATCAGGAATATTTTAAATACAATGAATCCAACTGAAATAAATGTCTGAATAAAAGAGAACAAACTGAAGGCAGAAGCAGCCAATTAATTAATAAACACCTCTGTTGTAAAGAGACAGTTAAGGAGACAGTGGCAAGATGCGGGATCTTTGCTGTTCCAGCATTTCCAGTGGAGAGGCTGTTATCAGAAACTAGATTTTTTGTTAAGGTTATAGTTTCATTCTGCTGCAGTCGCTGGATTTAAAACTGCATACCAAGAGAATCAGATTAATCATTACCACTGCTGAAGAGGAGAAGCTCAAAGACAAAAATAAAAGACTGAGTACTTTAGAATGACAGATTTCTGAGGAAATCTGATGATCAACAATGTATTCTAACAGCAATAAGCAATGAAATACCAACTTTGTCAGAAGCTCGAACATAAAGATCCAGATACGAGCTTCTTTTTTACCCCATTTAAGTAGCTCTGCATTCCCCATTCTCCATGTTGTACCCAATACACGGCTGGCATTGGGAACTGGAAGCAACATGAAGGAAACTAATACATTGGCTATAGCAAGAAATCATTTAAGTGCAGTCTGTTAAATAAAGCTTCTGTGGCTTGAGTTATTACAGCTTGCAAACTCCTTGTCTGTCACAGAAGGTAAATTTTTCATGAACGAACATGAAGAATGGAAATGAGAAAATACCTCCAGCTTCTTCAAAAGTAACAGTCAGGAATGAGTTCAAGCACTAATTAAAGTGGCACTGGTGCATAGCTGAAGTCACAGTACGATAAAGGCCAGTGTCCTTATGAGTGAGGGGGAAGCGATTAAGAACAAAGGGAGCTTTTAGCATGCTCGACGGGCAAATTAAAATTCAGCATTAACAAGGAGTTATGCATGTTAAATTGGGATAAGTAGAAGCTGTCAGTGGAAAATCCTACTTCCTATTTTGTTCCTTATTTTAGAGAGATGAGAAATAAAACCTAACTAAAGCTGGAGTGCAAGTTCACTCCAACATCTGACGGTGCTAGCAGAGCTATTGTCTTTAGCTGACCACATCTCCTCTCCCCTGATGAACACTTTTCCTCTCCCCCACCATCCACATTTAGCTCCATGTAGGTGAGGAACAGTTCCTCTAGCAGCTCAGCAAACAGTTGGGAAGGAGCCATAGCATCTGCATGAGAGCCATAGTGGCCTTCTGACTAGCACAGCCTGGAGTTGGAGAAGGAGCTGTGTCCATTGGCTGACTCTCCACAACCAACGGTGACTTCCATGACTGCCATTTGGCACAATTTCATATGTGAAAGATTCATAAAGCATCAGCCTGTAATGGCAGCAAGAACAGCAAAAGAGCTTTACAAAAATGCTCAGAAGTGTCCCTTCCTCAGACTAAAGTGGAGTTGTCTGTGTTGAAGTCATCACCTATGTAGGTGAAAGAGAACCACTACGCTTGTCTCTGTAATGCTGAGATGTAACTTCAAGTTGCAGTGCCCGGCATTAATGCTACCTAATGGTTCCAAGTCCCCAGAAAGCACAATATAGTTGTTATTTGACACACAGTCCCAGGGAGGTTAAGTGAATCGCCTCCAGCCAAAAATAAGGCGGAGTGATGATTAGGCTTCAGAAATGCCTGACTGAGCTTAACAGGAGGCACACTTAGACGCATATTGTCTTGATAAACAAGCACATTGCTCCCAGACTGTGCTGAAATGCATTTTAAAAGGTTTATCAGTAATATAACCATCATGGGATATCTCTCACTGGGGTATGGTTACAGCCCTAGATAGTGTCACCTTCTCTATAATCCTTTCGGACAATGGCGACAGTGAAAATGTCCCTATCTAATCCCAGCATGACCTCCATGAGAGCTCGTTGACAAAGGTGGCAGTACGATTTAGAGGATGGAATGTGTTTCAATAGTCAGTTTTAGGGTTGTTGCTGGCTGTGAGGGGAAGGAGATCACCTCTGCAAAGGGCATCTTGATATTGTGACTAGGCTGAACAAATCAAGACATAAGCCTTGCAACACATAACCAAGTTATGAGGTTATTTGCTGTGGACAGATTAAAGAACTCAGTGATTAATACAGGCTTTACAATTATTTACTCCAGCCTTGTGAGCAACACAGGTCACTGGACATCCATTAATTAATTTACTTCAAGTCCAATAGATGTTGCTGAATTAAAGCATGTCTATCAAATAAAAATCGAACGTTGATTTAATTCTTTTTAGTGATGGACAATCTTTGATATATTATTTTAGCAGTTAGTACACACACAGATAACTAATGAGAGCATTATTTATGGTCTGAATTAGTTTAGCTTCATCTCCTACCACTGAATCTCATTACACCTTCAACAGCTAGACTTGGCATTTATAAATTGTGATCAAGGGGCCTTAAATGTTCAATCATTTAAATAGATCAGGCTTTTAGGATGATTAAGCAATCTGTTACAACTTTTGTAGTTTTCATCTATATTTTTTTTTAACTTTTATCATTTTCTACATAGTATTCTAGCAATTGGTTTGCTAGCAACATACAGGAAAATACTATGAAAATGTTATTCCTACTTTATAGCCACCTGTTTGCACATGAAAATTAGTAGGATGCCCTCCAAATTTCCTTATCATGGAATCACAGAATGGTTTGGGTTGGAAGGGACCTCAAAGCCCATCCAGTTCCAACCCCTCTGCCACGGGTAGGGACACCTCCCACTGGATCAGGCTGCCCAAAGCCCCATCCAAGCTGGCCTTGAACACCTCCAGGGATGGGGCAGCCACAGCTTCCCTGGGAAACCTGTGCCAGTGCTTCACTACCCTCATCATGAAGAATTTTTTCCTAATGTCTAAGCTAAATCCTCCCCCTTCCAATTTAAAGCCATTACATTTCTCTTTCCCGAACGCTGTTGTGTAGGTGTGTCTTATGTTTTCGGTGCCTGGAGTTATAGCCTTGCTTCTGACTAGGGTGACTGTGTACACATTCCCTAACTAAGCAAGCTGTTGGTCTCCCACTAATTCCCTGTGTGCCTGCTCNTATGAGTGAGGGGGAAGCGATTAAGAACAAAGGGAGCTTTTAGCATGCTCGACGGGCAAATTAAAATTCAGCATTAATGGGGAGGTATGCATGTGAAATTGGGATAAGTAGAAGCTGTCAGAGGAAAATCCTACTTCCTATTTTGTTCCTTATTTCAGAGAGATGAGAAACGAAGCCTAACTAAAGCTGGAGTGCAAGTTCACTCCAACGTCTGGCGGTGCTAGCAGAGCTATTGTCTTTAGCTGACCACATCTCCTCTCCCCTGATGAACACTTTTCCTCTCCCCCACCATCCACATTTAGCTCCATGTAGGTGAGGAACAGTTCCTCTAGCAGCTCAGCAAACAGTTGGGAAGGAGCCATAGCATCTGCATGAGAGCCATAGTGGCCTTCTGGCTAGCACAGCCTGGAGTTGGAGAAGGAGCTGTGTCCATTGGCTGACTCTCCACAACCAACGGTGACTTCCATGACTGCCATTTGGCACAATTTCATATGTGAAAGATTCATAAAGCATCAACCTGTAATGGCAGCAAGAACAGCAAAAGAGCTTTACAAAAATGCTCAGAAGTGTCCCTTCCTCAGACTAAAGTGGAGTTGTCTGTGTTGAAGTCATCACCTATGTAGGTGAAAGAGAACCACTACGCTTGTCTCTGTAATGCTGAGATGTAACTTCAAGTTGCAGTGCCCGGCATTAATGCTACCTAATGGTTCCAAGTCCCCAGAAAGCACAATATAGTTGTTATTTGACACACAGTCCCAGGGAGGTTAAGTGAATCGCCTCCAGCCAAAAATAAGGCGGAGTGATGATTAGGCTTCAGAAATACCTGACTGAGCTTAACAGAAGGCACACTTAGACGCATATTGTCTTGATAAACAAGCACATTGCTCCCAGACTGTGCTGAAATGCATTTTAAAAGGTTTATCAGTAATATAACCATCATGGGATATCTCTCACTGGGGTATGGTTACAGCCCTAGATAGTGTCACCTTCTCTATAATCCTTTCGGACAACGGCGACAGTGAAAATGTCCCTATCTAATCCCAACATGACCTCCATGAGGGCTCATTGACAAAGGTGGCAGTACGATTTAGAGGATGGAATGTGTTCCGATAGTCAGTTTTAGGGTTGTTGCTGGCTGTGAGGGGAAGGAGATCACCTCTGCGAAGGGCATCTTGATATTGTGACTAGGCTAAACAAATCAAGACATAAGCCTTGCAACACATAACCGAGTTATGAGGTTGTTATTTGCCGTGGACAGATTAAAGAACTCAGTGATTAATACAGGCTTTACAATTATTTACTCCAGCCTTGTGAGCAACACAGGTCACTGGACATCCATTAATTAATTTACTTCAAGTCCAATAGATGTTGCTGAATTAAAGCATGTCTATCAAATAAAAATCGAACGTTGATTTAATTCTTTTTAGTGATGGACAATCTTTGATATATTATTTTAGCAGTTAGTACACACACAGATAACTAATGAGAGCATTATTTATGGTCTGAATTAGTTTAGCTTCATCTCCTACCACTGAATCTCATTACACCTTCAACAGCTAGACTTGGCATTTATAAATTGTGATCAAGGGGCCTTAAATGTTCAATCATTTAAATAGATCAGGCTTTTAGGATGATTAAGCAATCTGTTACAACTTTTGTAGTTTTCATCTATATTTTTTTTTAACTTTTATCATTTTCTACATAGTATTCTAGCAATTGGTTTGCTAGCAACATACAGGAAAATACTATGAAAATGTTATTCCTACTTTATAGCCACCTGTTTGCACATGAAAATTAGTAGGATGCCCTCCAAATTTCCTTATCATGGAATCACAGAATGGTTTGGGTTGGAAGGGACCTCAAAGCCCATCCAGTTCCAACCCCTCTGCCACGGGTAGGGACACCTCCCACTGGATCAGGCTGCCCAAAGCCCCATCCAAGCTGGCCTTGAACACCTCCAGGGATGGGGCAGCCACAGCTTCCCTGGGAAACCTGTGCCAGTGCTTCACTACCCTCATCATGAAGAATTTTTTCCTAATGTCTAAGCTAAATCCTCCCCCTTCCAATTTAAAGCCATTACATTTCTCTTTCCCGAACGCTGTTGTGTAGGTGTGTCTTATGTTTTCGGTGCCTGGAGTTATAGCCTTGCTTCTGACTAGGGTGACTGTGTACACATTCCCTAACTAAGCAAGCTGTTGGTCTCCCACTAATTCCCTGTGTGCCTGCTCGTGTGTCCAGTTGGCATTCCTGTTGGACACATAAGTAGGTGTTAAGCCTCTTCACCTGAGCATAGTTTTTAAATGAGATTCTGCAGCTGAGGAGTGACAGATTTTTAACTCATTCTTCAGCTGTATCTGAAGTCTGCTAGTCTATTGCCCAAAGACAAGACAGTGAACTTAAAACATTAGTGAAAGATCTCAGATCTGGCACAATATGAAGGGTCTTGCTTATCTACGTGCAAGCAGACAGCAGAAGGTATGTATTTGTAGAGAAAAGTGTCTTTATGCATGCACTTCCTTTTAAAATAAAGTCATTAAACTACACTTGTAAGTACTGTTGACACTTTTTGTACAAGAAAATGTGCTGTAGCTCTCTTATTAAAATAATGCATTCTTTTTTAAAAAGGCTACTCTCAAAATAGTATTAACTAAAAGTCTTCTGGTGTCAGGAAAGCAGCTCATAGACAGATATTAGACTAATTAAGCCAAAGTAACCACAGAAATAAGGGTGACGTGATGTACCAGATCCATATCAAGAAAGCTGTGATTATGTATTACGTATGAAGGGCAGAAAAAATGTGAGGCAGACTGGTCCAAGTTTGGTGTACGTGTTGCCCAGAATACTCCAGGCAGTAGGAATGCCAGGACATTTAGACAGAAATCAGAACTAAATTTAGTGTAAGACAATTTAAATATCGAGGTAGATCGTGGTGGTTTTCAGCTCACCAACAGGCTACCACCATGGACAATTAGCCATCAAGAGTGCAGCAGCCACTCAGCGGAAAACATTTATTCTGGAATAAACCAATGTTAGCTGTGGCTGAACAGTGATTACTCAACAGAAAGGACACCTGACCTGTGACTGCAAACACTTTAACGTGCACCATCACATCGTCAATAGCTGCTTACCCAGGAGGAAAGTGTTGGGAGTGTGCTTGTATGTGGATGCGGAGGGCATTAAAAACTAGCAGTGTCATCAAGCTTGTCTGATAATTGCTCCTGTCTTGCCTACTCCCTTCTTCCATTTTGCTGTATCCTCAGGCCCAGTTCTCAAATCCCTCTCCCCTCACTTCAGTTTCCAACTTCTCTCCCTCCTGCTGTTGCAAAATAACACATCTTCAATGTTTTTTCTGTTGTCTACCATGAAAATCCTCTAGCCTGTATCTCTTCTTTTCCCTGTGCCCCATTCTGAAACCTCTGCTACCAAGCTGCTGGGNTGGATGAGGCACTGAGGGACACGGTTTAAGTGTTTGATAGGAATGGTTGGACTCAATGATCTGGTGGGTCTCTTCCAACCTGGTGATTCTATGATTCTTTTCTCCAAAGCCATGTGAGTGCTCCTGGGTGTTCTTCTCCCGGCATTTTAGAATACAGTCTCAGTTGTAAGGGACCTACAATGATCATCCAGTCCAACTGCCTGACCAGTTCAGGTCTGATCTAAAGTCAAAGTATGATATTAAGGGCATGGTCTAAATGCCTCTTAAACACTGACAGGCATGGGGTATGACCACTTCTCTAGGAAGCCTGTCCCTGTGTTTGACCACCCTCTCCGTAAAGAAATGTTTCCTGTTGCCCAGTCCTAGACCTCCCCAATGTAGCTTTTGAACTATTCCCATGCTTCCTATCATTGGATACCAGGGAGAAGAGATCATCCCCTCCTTCTCCACTTCCCCTCCTTAGAAACTGTAGAGAGCAATGCTGTCACCCCTCAGCCTCCTTTTCTCCAGACTAGACAAGTCCAAAGTCCTTAGCTGCTCCTCTCCAAACATGCCTTCCAGCCTTTTCACCAGCTTTGTTGCTCTTCTTAAGATGCATTCAAGGACCTTCACCTCCATTTTAAAGTGTGGGGCCCATAATTGCGCCTGGTGTTCAAGGTGAGGCTGCACTAATGCTGAATACAGCAGGGTAATCACCTGTGTTTGATGCACCCCAGGATGTGGTTTGTCCTCTTGGCTGCCAATTTATCCTTGTGTCTAGCATTACTCTGTCCTGGGTGAAGAATCTGATATTTTGACTTGGTGAATTTCATCCCATTTATCATAGGCCAGTGCTCCAATCTATCTAGATCGTTTTTAAAGGCTTCTTGACCCTCAAGAGTCAACAGCCCCTGCCGGTTTGTTATAATTAGCAGACTAGATGTATTCAACTCCTACATCCAGATTGCTGGATCACTGGATCGCTTGATACTATAGTCCATTTTAATCCCTCCCTCCGGTATTCCTTTCATACATTTTGGCCTGCTCACACTCGACAGGTCGGGTTGCACAAGATGACTTTAAAAGATGGAGAGAGAGTAGCTTAAAGATTGACTTCTCAGAGCAGCTATGACAGCTCAGTTGGTAGCTTGTTTGCCTTCCTGCTGACAGGATAACAGCTTGAGATGGTTTGAGGGGAATCTTTTGCAGCTAAAACTTATATCTTCTAAAATTAATGCTTAAAAGAGCTCCTTCTTCACATGAAGAGCCCAATTTAACCGAGGCAACAAGTGAGGTCTTACTTGGTTTTTTTCTTATTTTGCATTTCTCAACAGTTGAGCGATGTTTCTCCAGGGGCTGACAGCCCTGAAGGAACAAATAGCTTGATGCCTTATCTGCTTTTAGCCCAGACCTCTTGCCAGATGAGCAATAAGATGGGAAAAGAGATCAGAAGATAATTCAGCAGCAATGTGCTAAATTCAGGAAGAAATATGGAATTAAGCCCATGCAAGTCCATCACCGTAAAAACATTTATGTGCCCAGTTTTATGAGCTGCTGTGCAATGGCATCATTAAGCACCATCTGAGGACTGTGAAGGCTGTGCCACAGATGATTTACATCACATTTTCCCCAGCTGTCTGAAATAGAGCACAGAAAATAGGCCTTGTAAAATCCAAGGACATTTTGGATTGGCGAATATTTAAAGTACGAATATTTCTGCGTATGAAGAGCAGTGTCAATATTGGAAGAGGGTATATATGAGAGGACAGAGGTAGTGAGCAGAGCCCAGATAATGTGGAAGAGTCATCAAGCTGCCAGTGAAATGTTTAACACGTGGTGTTGAACAACTTTGCTCAGTATATTGCAAGTCTCTGCAGAGCAAAACTGAAACAAATGAAAGAGAGACAAAATTGATTTGGACCCCCCCAATGAATACATTTTCATCATAATAATTATCAGTTTTAAATATATGAATGATGTTTATTGTGGACTGCTTAATTGTAGGGATTCTTGGTATTCAATGGTTCTGTTTCTAGGGGGGAGAAATGCTCTAGGAAAGCATTGGAAAAAAAACCAAAAGGAAGAGTAGAAATTTAATTCTTGAGTTTGCTGAGTTCCTATATATGAAACTTATTTGTCCATATGCAAGGGAAGCTGTGGCTGCCCCATCCCTGGAGATGTTCAAGGCCAGGTTGGATGGGGCTTGGAGGCCCTGCTCCAGTGGGAGGTGTCCCTGTCCATGGCAGGGGGCTGTAACTGGATAATCTTTAAGGTCCCTTCCCACCCAAACTATTCTTTGATTCTATGATTCTATGATTCTGTGATAGTTGGTGGAAAACTAGTGCAAAATTACTTTAAAACAGAGATTTCACCTCCTTGTCAGTGTTGCATTTGGATGCCTTATTACTTAATCCTGCTTTCATTGCTTTGTCCAAAGGAGCCTTGATTTTTATTTTCTTTGTTGTAATTTAGTAGATTTAGTAAATGAGCAAAATAATGCAATATTACAGAATATTTATTTCTGAAGGCTGAAAGTCTGCTTAGACTCTGTGAAGCATTGTTTGCCAGCCACTTGTTCTTCTACCATAAGTTTCCCTATAAACTCTCAGCTCTTCATTTTAATGAGCATATTCTAAATTAAGCATTGACGATGCATTAGAGGGTTGCTTTAACGGGAAGGCACGATTTGTCCTAGGTAAATGAAAAATGGTATCAGTTCTTTTCATTACTGCAGCATTTTTCTCTCATCTATATATGCATTTATTAGTTGACATCATGGAGTTTTCCTCAGGCTAAGCCATGGGTGCACACCTTGCATGCAGAAAAACAAGTCATTAAATGGTTTGTGTTGGAAGGGATCTTAAAGATCATCCAGTTCCAACCCCCTGCCATGGGGCACCTCCCACAGGATCAGGTTGCTCAAGGCCTGTAGACGTGCTTGTGATTGCTCTCATTTGGATGAATGTACTCTTTAGGCGACTTATCTATAAAACAGAACAAAGCACACTCTGAATATACACTTTATTTAGGAAAGATTGCTTGGAGGAAAAAAAGTCACGAGTGTTCACGGGTTGGCTCTNCTCTGCAAAGGGATCTAAACAGGCTGGACCACTGAGCCCTGGGGAACCCCACTTGTCACTGGCCTCCAGCTGGATTTAACTCCATTTCCCACCACTCTCTGGGCCAGGCCATCCAAGCAGTTTTCCACCCAGGAGAGTGTGCGCCTGTCCAAGCCAGAGGTGACAGTTTCCATAGCAGAATGCTGTGAGAAACTCTGTCAAAGGTTTTACTGAAGTCCAGGAATATACATCCACAGCCTTTCCCTCATCCAGTAGCCTCATGAGCCCGTGTTGACTGGGCCTGATCACCCGGTTCTCTTGCATGTGCTGTGTGATAGCACTGATATCATAAAGACATGTGTGCTTGCCAAAGCCTGAGAGCCAGTCCTCTGCCTTGGTGTCTATCACAGTTAAGGCAGTTGAGGACCCTACCTTTTTTCTGATTTATGAGCCCTATACCTCCCCGTGTCCTTCAGAAACAGCCCAAGAGGAATTTCTGACAAAGAATAATTGTGATATTGGCAGGAAGGTACAACACCGGTCACCCCCCTCAATCTCCCTACTGTGCTGACCACTCAGAGAAGAGAAATCATGGCAGATGTGATTTTCTGCTTTCCCCTTGTGTGTTTTCACTAGCTCTGAGAGCCACATCAGACAAGGATTCACTGTCTGTTATTGGGGCCTGTCAACTCATCTATGTGAATGACCTCTCTTAGGTCTGAGGGTACAATTCTCAGGTGCAGAATATTCTGCATTTTTAAACTCCTCTCCTCACATGTGATCTGGCATCAAATTAGGGCAAGAGATAGCCCTTCACATGAGTGTTTTAGGATACAGAGAAGCCACTGTGACAAGACCGAAGCAGTTGGGGCATATTCATGACAGAATGGAGCAAGTAACCTTGGTGAGGTTGACAAAAAGAGATAGAGGTCCCTCTCACCACTCTCTGTCAGGACTTTCAGATTTCTGCCATTTTCTGGAATAGCTGATTGACCACCTGCTGTATTGGGACCATCAGAAAGACAGAGTGAAGACAAATGTCTTTTGCATTAGACACTCCAGATATCTGTGGATCCAGTAGAGCCAGGCAGCCCACGGTGACTGACTGAGCATCTCCAGTAGCCCACCATGCTTGTTCAGTCTGGCTGGGGGCATACAAGGACACATGAGCTGCAGAGAAAATGGAGTTGGCACTTCATCAGCTGCTTTGAATTCTCCATCTGCTTGCCAGAGACCGCCTGAAGCAGAAGGAGGTTCTTAATCTACTCAGATCAGACAATTGGAGACAGAGCAAGGAAGTAGCAGAGCTTTGTATCTCTGATGTAGGAGGTACAAATTAGCTCATTCTCTTTCCCTTTCTCTATCTCCTTTCATGCAGCCCCTTCCAGTACTGGAACCTGCTCTAAGGTGTCCTCAGAGCCCTCTCTTCTCCAGGCTGAACAACCCCAACACTCTCAGACTGTCCTTGTATGAGAGGTGCTCCATTCCACTGATCATCTTTGTGATGAGAGGTGCTCCTCTGGACCTGTTCCAGCACTCCCATACCTATTCTTATGTTGCAGGTTCCACATCTGGCTTGAGGCAGGTGTGTGGGATACAGTTTTGCCTGGTGGTGAGGCAAAACTTCCACTAAATGGCACAGGGTCTGTGGGGCCCTGGATGGCCATGGGGACAAGCAGCCTCATGCCACTCAAAAGTTTAGCATGGCTGATTGAATTCTTGTATTAATGATCTACAATTTCTTGCTGCAGTTCCTGAGCAGACAATTTTTCAGATGTAGGTAGTCTAAAAGCAGCCTATAAGAAATATAATAAATAAATAAAAAAGAATAGGTGTCACACTACAGTGAGGCACTGGCACAGGTTACCCAGGAAAGGTGTGGATGCCCCCTCCTTGGTAGTGTTCACAGCCAGGGATGGGCTTTTGTCTCACTTGCTAAAGTTTAAGTCATCATTTTCAGATTAGCATTATAATGCACCTCAGCAATAGTGGTTAATGGGTAAATAAATGTAAAGAGATGATGTTCTCTGGATGAGAACCTGGCTGTGGTATACTGCTTACCCTTCTTGGACAACTTTTCATAGGTTTTGTCACTTTTTGGAAAATTCTCCTTGCCCTAACTTACCATTGTAGAAACAGCATACAGCTGTCATGTTGGAGCTCTGAGTCGTCTGTTGGGAGGACCTGAATCACACACTGAATCANATGGTCTGGCTTCTGTCTACTACCTGTTTTTAAATACACTCATCACATTATTTTTACTCTATGTTGTTTACTGTATATACAGTGTCTACATTCAACCAGTACTTGCAAATTTTATTAAGCCCTCACCCCCCACCCAATAACAAACCAAGTGACTTTAACCACTCCTCATATAACTTCCCCTCTAACTCATTCACCAGCTTTGTTGCCTCCTCTGGATGGTCTCCAGTAGCTTGATATTCTTTTTATACTGTAGATCCCAGCACTGCACCCAGGACTGGAGGTGAGAGCAGGACAATCCCCTCCCTCGCCTGGCTAGCGATGCTGTGCTGGGTGCACCCGAGGACACGGTTGCCCTCTTGGTTGTAAGGATGCGCTTTTGGGCTCATGGTCAACTTGTCATCAACCAGAACCCAGATGTCTTTGCTCAGGGCTGCTCTTCAGCTTGTGGTGCACCCACCAGCAGGTGCCAGCCGGGCCACCCAAAACCTGTGGCAGCTCAGACCCCAAGTCACTTTTTGAGGGGCTCACCTGGGCTCCTCGTTTATATGTTTTCCTTTTTGTTATTATTATTTCTTTCATCTGAAATTGTGCCAATAAATATTTAAAAATAATCTTTTCCAGGGAGGGGAAAAACAGTAAAAAAACCCCAAACAATCAGACCCAGCAACTTTTCCCTTGTCTCGCGTTGCTCCTTTGCTGCCACCTGGTGCAGGAGGAGAGGTGGTGCGGGACAGGCTCTGTCCCTGGGTGGGACAATGTGGGGACAGGCTCTGTCCCGGGTGGGTCGGTGCATCTGCCACTGCAGCGACGCTGGGCTGGGAGGGATGCAGTCCCCCGATTCTTGGCAGGATTTTTCTTGCCTGTTTCCCTGTTTCAGCAGCATCTGAACAAGTTACAAGAGTGTTATTAGAGGGCCTTAACCTCACACAATCACAGAATGACCTGAGTTGGAAGGGACCCACAAGGATCATCAGGTCCAACTCCAGTCCCTGCACAGGACAACTCCAACATTCAAACCGTGTGTCTGAGGGCATTGTCCAAAGGCTTCTGGAATATTTGCAGGCTTGGCGCTGCGACTGCTTCCCTGGGAGCTGTTCCAGTGCTCCACCACCCTCTGGGGGAAGAACCTCTACCCAACATCCAGCTTAACTTTCCTCTGGCACATTCTCCTGCCCTTCCCTTGGGTCATGTCATTGGTCACCAGAAAGAAGAGCTCAGCTGCTCCTCACACAACATCCCCCTCTAGACCCTTCACCAACTCTGTGGCCTCCTCTGGACCCTCTCCAGCAGCTGCAGATCCTGTTTATCCTGCAGCGCCTGGCACTGCCCACAGTACTCGAAGTGGGGCTGTGCTCGTGTGGAGCAGAGCAGGACAATCCCCTCCCTCACCCGGCTGCTGATGCCTGATGCACCCCAGGACACAGTTGCCCCCTGGGCTTTCAGGGCTCACTGTTGGCTCATGTTGCCACCAACCAGAACCCCAGATCCCTTTGTGCAGGGCTGCTCTCCAGCCTCTCACTCCCCAGTCTGCAGGGACATCCAGGGTTGCCGTGTCCAAGGTGCAAAACCCAACTCTTGCCCTTGTTGATGATTGCTTAATCTAAAGCTCAACAATCCTAAAGCATCCACATAACTTTTCTGCATTGACTGCATGTCCTTTTGCAGGGAGGTAGAGGGACTGATGATCTCTGGAAATGATATAGTCTCCACATGTTTGAACTTAAATCCTGGGTTATTACAAAGAAAGAGAGTGGCACACTCCCCTACAGTAGGAAAAGTGCTTGCTACCTCTTTCAGTACGACAGCAAGCCAAAATGGTAAAGCAGGGACATATTTCTTTGTGATACACAAACTCCTAGCATGATTCACAATCCTATTTTGGAGCACTCTGGTTAATCTTTTGGTGCCCGAGCCAAAGCCCCAGGCCAAGATGCTTACAGCTGCTACACCTCCTGTGGAACAACCCATCTTCTCCGCACCACTTCCCCTGTGCTGTCCCTGAACCCACCTGTGGATAAAATCATAGAATCACTAGGTTGGAAAAGGTTTTTGAGATCATCAAGCCCAGCCATACCTGTCCACTACTAGATCATGACCCCAAGTACCTGCATTTTAAACACCTCCAGGCATGAGGACTACACTGCCTCCCTGGGCAGCCTCTGCCAGTACCCAAGAACCCTTTTAGTGAAGAATTTTTTCCTAATGTCCAATCTGCACTTCCCCTGACACAACTTGAGGCCATGCCCTCTCGTCCTATCGCCTATCACTTGGAAGAAGAGACCAGCACCCATCTCTCTACAACCTCCTTTAGGCAGTTGTAGAGAGCAATGAGGTCTCTCCTCAGCCTCCTCTTCTCCAGGCTAAACAACCCCGGTTCCCTCACATGCCAGACACATGGATATTTAGGAAGAGCTTATCAAAAAGGCACTGAGCTCCCCAGCTGCAGAATAACTCCTCAAAGTAGCAGTGGCAGAATTTCTTTGCATCACTTCAGCACTTATCATAAACACTGCTATTAACAAGTCTGTTCTCTCATTTAAACCTAACTCAGTGCTAGAAGTCAGTCAGGAGTAGAAGATGCCTTCCTTTGAAAATAGGCATGGTGATACCACTGAAGAAGATGCAGCAGTCAGAGGGCTGGTGTGCCCTCTGCAGAATTTAAATTCCCCTGCTGTTTCCTGGGTTGCATCAAAAGCAATGTGGCCAGCAGGGTGAGAGAGGGGATTCTGCCCCTCTACTCTTATGAAACCCCACCTGGAGTCCTGTGTCTAGCTCTGGAATCCTCAACATAAGAAAGAGACGGAACTGTTGGAATGGGTTCAGAGGAGGCTACAAAGATGGTCAGAGGGTTGGAGCACCTCACATACAAGGACAGACTGAGAGAGTTGGGAGTTGTTCAGCCTGGAGACGAGAAGGTTCTGAGGACACCTTAGAGCAGTTTCCAGTAGAAGGGGCTACAGAAAATCTGGGGAGGGACTTTTTCCAATGGCATAGAGTGACAGGATGAAGGGGAATGGCTTTAATTTGGAAGGGGGAAGATTTAGATTGGACATGAGGAAGAAATTCTTCACCATGAGAGTGGTGAGGTCCTGTCTAAAGTTACCTGGGGAAGCTGTGGCTGCCCCATCCCTGGAGGGGTTCAAGGCCAGGTTGGATGGGGTTTGGAGCAGCCTGATCCAGTGGGAGGTGTCCCTGCCCATGACAGGGGGGTTGGAACTGGGTGATCTCTAAGGTCCCTTCCAACCCAACCCATTCTATGATTTAGTTTAAAAAATAAGCTTTCTAAGCAGTTACCTAAACATCTTTAGTCCTTCTTTGTTGGTCAAACTGAAATGAGATCCTAAAAGGATTCCCTAAAATCTTGTTATTTATCCCATGTGCCTGAGGCTACAGCAGGTGCAAGGAGTGTCTGTGGACTTTGCTGTGATAAATATAATGGCTTTATCTCCCATTTGTATTAATACTGTATTAGTGTCAAGGGGTCATGAAGTGAATTGTCTCTTTTATCAAGGTTCAGGAGAGTAGAAAATAGCAAAGCAATCATAGATAGGCACATGGTAATTGTCTTCCCTGCTTTCTGGAGAAAAACATAAAATGGAGGAGAAGAAAAAAGGTGGATTTGCTGAGTTCTGGTCGTGATGCTGGAAACAAGTAGAATGCTGTCTTTATTCAGGGCATTTAAGGATAGCTGGTATCACTAGAGCACGTAATCTAACCTCCTGCACATCACAAGCCAGTAACATTCACAGTCCTTCCTTTTTCAGGCTTCATTGCTTGAGTTTGACTAATGCTTATTTTCAGAAAGCTTTTGAAGGCCCAAAGAAATGAAGAATTTGCTGCTTTTATTAGCAGCTTGTTCCAGTAACTAATCTCAGTCTCATAACGCACCTTTTCTGCAGTTTGAAGCAGTCTAGCCTCATTTTTGTGCTGCCTGTTATACTTTTCCTTGCAAGATTAAGAAACCTATTAATTCTCAACTATTTATTCTCTGGAAAATACTGATATATCATAATTAGATAACATGCCAGTTCTTTGAGTTTTGGGAGAGGGTGGGTTGAGTGGGGATTTTTTTAATAAATTAGACAGATTAAATTATTTTTAGGCTCATCTGTGAGGCATTTTCTGAAGTTTAAAAGAACTTGCATAACACTTTAAATTTGCCAGTGTCTTTTAAAAGACTACATATGGACTATAAATAGGACATCGAAAAAAAAGCAAGGAAGTGTTTTTCAGCCTAATTGTAGCTGAACTTACTTTCTTGGCTGTTTTACATATAAATGCGTGTTTGAAGTTGTTTTTTCTTTTCATCATTCTTTCCATTCCATCAGAATATTGTGATTCACTGGTACTAAGACGATTTTAAAAACTGGGCTGTTTTAGGGAGAAATTAGTAATGGATTGGACAATTAATTGTGGAATGGCTATTTTTGTTAGATTTTGGTTTCTCACCTTTTTTTTTTCTTTCTGATGCAGACAGCATTTATCCAAAGAAACCAGTAGTAATATTAGTAGTAATGGAGCGACATTAATCCAACACACAGCAAGAGAAGCCTTCTTCTAGAAGGAAACTCCTGCTGAGATGTTATGGAAGAAAACACCTACAGATGGCAAGGGGTATGATTTGTTCTTTCTCTTCTGAACTGGGATGTCCACTAGTATCCTGACTTCTACACTTTGACTCTCTCTGACAAGCTATACTCTGCTAGTTAGCATCAGACTCCAATAAACCATCCTTTAGCAGCGCTTTGAAAATCCATTTGTAGTCCTATAAAGTAAATCTTGAACTACCCTGTGTCTCTTCTGTAGGTGGATGAACGGAACAGATAATTAATGTTTTGAGAATAGGAACAGCAGATTTTTGCAGCCCCCTATATGCTAAGTGATATTACTTTCCTCATTAGAGAAAAGTTGCTCAGCGTAGACTTAAAGTTGACAGGAGGAAAGTTGCCTCGAATGATTTTTCTGCTTGGTCATTGCCTGTGTTTGTGGGCAAGAGCAGGGAAGTGGGGCAATTGCAGCCTTGGATAAGAAATTTTTTCATGTCACTTCTCATGTGGTGGCAGTTCATCCTGAAACCCCAAAGCTTCATTTTCAAATTTGCTCTCTACAGCTTCCTGAAAGGAGGTTGTAGAGAGGAGGGAGCTGGCCTCTTCTCCCAAGTGACAGGGAACAGGACAAGAGAGAATGGCCTCAAGCTCCACCAGGGGAGATTTAGGCTAGAGATTAGGAGGAAGTTTTTCACAGAAAGGGTCATTGGGCATTGGAACAGGCTGCCCAGGGAGGTGGTTGATTCACCTTCCCTGGAGGTGTTTAAGGCACGGGTAGACAAGGTCCTGAGGGACATGGTTTAGTGTTTGATAGGAACGGTTGGACTCAATGATCTGATGGGTCTCTTCCAGCCTGGTGATTCTATGAATCTGTGATTCTATGAAATTGTACTTTTTATCTTCCCTTAAGAAACTAATAGGATTCCTCACTTAATATTCAGAAATACTTCCTAAAAGCTTAGCATAGAATCATAGAATCACCAATCTGGAAAAGACCTTTGAGATCATCAAGCCCAGCCGTACCTGTCCACTACTAAACCCTATCCATGAGCACCTCATCTACTCGTGTTTTAAATCCCTCCGGGGGTGGGGACTCCACCACCTCCCTGGGCAGCCTCTGCCAGAGCCTAAGAACTCTTCTAGTGAAGAAATTTCCTTAATGTCTCATCTAATCCTCCCCGGCACAACTTCAGGCCGTAATCCTTCCTTCACAAACCCTCATAAAGTCCAAATAAATGGTGATTTGTTTTCTCAAGTGTAGCAATAGCAATGTACTTTTGTAGGATCTGCTATACCTGTTTTGATTTACAGTCAACGAATATACCGGTGACCCTCTGGGCATGCTATGACTAACTATGCATTACTGAGATTAAATTACATCTGCGATATTTCGTAATGGGTTTGATCTGTTGATATTTTTTAAAGTGTTAACAAGACCTACCTTTATGTTACCTACAACCGAGTAGGGTATTTTTTTATTTTAATTTGTATTAAAACAACAAATAAAACAAGGAAAATTTATTCTATGATTCAGCACTCTTGATGGTTTTATTTATTCATTTATGCCTCTGTGCTTGTCTTGTACCTTGTAATGTGTCTCCTGGCCATTAATTAAAATTATTGAAGCTCCTCTGTATTCACATAGGAAACTTGTTTAATTTCATTATGCATTTTCCCCCTTGCTGTATTAGAAAACTTGTAACTTTTCACACTTGCTGATTATGAGGCAGCACTGGAAGTGGGAGAATGGAGGGAGGGAGCTGAGGAACCTTCCAAGGCCCAGCTGGGACCTTGCTTATCCTGCTTCCCACAAGCTCTTTTGGCCTAAGGAGAAGCTGTATTACATCTGTTCTTGATTAGAGGGATGGATTTTTTCCCCCCATAAGCACTCTGCAAGTGGCTTTGAGTGCAGGCTACTTAAAATCTCCCTTCCCTTCTATCTCCAGCTAACATCCATTTAGGTATTTAAAAGGACCAGCTCCTTTCAACATTTTTGCTGCCCTCCATGTGAAGTGGCCTCTTCAGAGGTGTGAGACAGCTGAGTACTGATGCGTTATTTTTTCAGAGGCATTGGCTAGGAGGAGTTGAATGTCTGCATTGAGTAACCCTGCAGTCAGTTTGGGCTGGGGAGAAGGTTTTGCCCGGTCAGCAGCGAGTCTTGTCCCCCTTCACCATCTCTTCCACATGAATTTCTGCCTATTTCCTTTCTACTCCCTGTCTCTTCTGCTCTTTCTCCCCTCCAGGCTGGCTCTCCTCTCTCTATATGAGCCAGATTTCTTCTTCTTTGCCTTTTTACATTCTGGGCAGTAGGCAGGAAAGCATAAAGATCCCCAGAGACTTCCTAACTTCCAGGTAGTGAAGTTGATTTGATTCCTTCTTTGATTCCTTCCCAGGTTCTTCAAAGCTGGGAGAAGGTAGTAGAGAGATAATCCTGGTGGCCCATCCTGCCTGATGCTGAGCCCTATACATCTGCTGTGCTCTGGAGCACCCAAAATCCAGCCAGCTTGATCTGCCTGTGCACTTGTGGCTTCTGTTTTCTCTTCCAAATGTGGCTCATGCAGAGCTGAGCTTTACTCCTGACATACCATGGAGTTCCTCAGCGCTGCTGAAAAGATTCTCACATTTTTTTTAAAGTACAAGCAAAATGTGCTTATTTCCTAGTCCCGCTTATAGAAATGAATTAATTATCTTAAAAATATCCTGCCATATAATTTCGCCAGATGCTGACAATTGGCATGGAAACTCGGAGATTGAATTGCTTTAACAGTAAGAATTTGTGTAGAGGGAATTTATCATCTCCACACGCATATGTGTTTGTGTCTATACACAGAGATGCAAGCCTGATGTGCTTAGTCGTCGCAGCAGATGAAGCTGAAGGGAGGAAATGAAATTAAAATTACAGCACTGTTCTTTGAATAGCACAAGCATGGATCAAGGAAAAATTTGCAAAACTATATGGCAACCTGAAATCCCCAAAACTCTCTGAAAAAAAGAGTGAAATCAAAACCACTATGGAAAATTTCTAAATTTGGTGCTTTGTGTTGCACCAACTGCTGATATATTGATTTTATGGCTTTTTTTTTTCTTTTGCAAGCTGTGTCTACTGGAAAACATAGATTCATTTATTAAAACAGCATATACTGATGGTCCAGATGTATCAGCACAGTCCCAAATGTAGTTTCTGTCTCATTTTATGGAAGATGTAGCTCCCATTGCACCTGTCCTGCAGGTGCAGTGGCTTCTAATCATGTGGTGTAATGTATCTCATTGTCAGGCACTGGATGCTCAACCTCAGAGGTTATGGAGACCTGAATTTTCTCCTGTGTGCACCGCAACATGCTGACATTTGGAACAAAACCTCTGTGGCAACAGGTAAAAGCTGGAGCCAAAATATTCATGGCTGAGAAGAAGCAGGCACTGAAGAGAGATGCAGAGACTCCACAGACTGATCGCACCTTGCCTTTCAGAAAGCATTTCCACACTAACCTGCACAGACACACGTCTGAGTCTGTTATTCCCAAATATGAAATGGGTCCAGAGGAGGCTACGAAGATGATGAGAGGGCTGGAGCACCTCCCGTTCAAGGACTGGCTGAGAGAGTTGAGGTTGTTCAGCCTAGAGAAGAGAAGGCTCCGAAGAGACCTTGTAGTGACCTTCCAGTACCTGAAAGGGGCTATAAGAAAGCTGGAGGAGGACTGTTCACAAAGGCTTGTGGTGNGAGGTGTCCCTGCCCATGTCAAGGGGGTTGGAACTAGATGATCTTTAAGGTCCTTTCCAACCCAAACTATTCTATGACTCTACGATTCTATGATCTGGTTTTCTGTGGTGGAGAGCTGTGACACCAGAAAGGGAAATGTGCTGCTGCAAATGAAACTTGTCCGGGAGTTTGCTCTCGCTTTCAGTGAAGATGTGCTCAGACGCAGCAATGGGTGGCAGTATATACTTCTGAAATGCTGAGTGCTGTGTTCAGAAGGGCTGGCTGAGCCTGTTCATCGCAGCAGCTGCGCTCTGCCAAGCCGCTCCACAGCCCAGCTGTGTGACAGGGCACGACGTGAGAGCGCAGCAGCCTTTGGAAAGACACCCGGGGGGCCAGGCTGGGAAAGAGGTGTGATGTATTCCTGTCATTCCTCACACTTTCCAGACTAGCAAAATGAGACTGACAAATGCTTCTTCTCTCCCGTTTGACAGAGCCAAAAAGAACTAAAGAATTTAGTGCCTCTCCAGACTGTCCTTCCACACAGTATTCAAAGGCATCCTCCAATTTATCTGTGTCCACGTTCCCTTCTTGATGAAGAAGGTTGGGAGAAATGTTTTACACTGATTTATTGTACTGTTTTATTTAGCTAAATATGAGAAACAGTGAGGTTCCTTCCAGAATAAGGTAAGATGAAGCAATAAAGGTCATAGGACTCAATGATGCGATGGGTCTTTTCCAACCTGGTGATTCTATGATTCTATAATTCTATGAAAGGAGGTTTGCATTTAACAGGAGTGGCACAGGGAGGGAAATCCCAGGACTCTGGTAGTGTCTGTTTAGAGGAAAAGGAAAAAACAGTTATACCCTTTAAGAACTTCAGAAGGGGGGGTCAGATTAGCAGAGGGAGCATGGATGTGTGATGAGGCATGAAAGGGCTGTCAGACCTTTTATGCTTTCTGAAATGCAGATCTCCCTTGGGAAGTGTATGTTAATGCAAGGAGACTTACAGCAGGTTAGATCCTATTTTGATTATAATCATCTTTCATTTTTAGCTACTGGAAATAAGCTTGCGACTGAAAAGCATTAATCGGTCCCTCCTATCCATCTCTGACATCTCCCACCCACCTCCCCAAAAATGATTTTTCCTCCTATATTTTACCTTGCAAACTACACCCTTTCATGAATTAATTCAGAGGTATCACTCATCTTGTCCCTGAACTCACCTAACCTTTCTTCATAGATGAAAATACGACAGCAGCTTCACCGGAAGCCTTTAATCATTCTCCCAGAAAGTCAATGGTCCCAATGTAGCATCTGACACTAGTTACCAAGACAGATCTTCAAAGAAAGTGTTTACAGATATTTCCTTTGTGACAATGAAGTCAAATACTACGCAGCTCACAGGCCAGTTAGTCTGCCTGCTTTCCAGAAGAGAACAGTTTGGCCCCAGAAAGAAGCCAAGGAAGGGTCACAATCTGTTAGGTCTCACAAGGTAAATGCCATGGAAGTGAAACACATCACAGATGGTAATCATGCCCCAGAGGCTTTGCTACAGCAGATCTTTCAAGTAGCCATGAAGTGCCGCTGTCTGCTCCTTAGATCCTCCTTTGCACAACCCCCATGCTTTTGTTACATCACTTCTTTCTTCTCCGAAACAATTAATTCAACTATATAGCCCCTGGTGCACGACAGCATTTTTATTATAGTCGTTTTACTTTGATATTTGGAGACAATCAAGCTGGGAAGTGCCACACACAGGGAATTTCCTCTCCGCACGCGCTGCCACACACGTGGCCTTAAATGACCCTTCTGAATGAAAGGACTGTGATTCACATTTATCTCCAGGTATTATTTTTTTTCTGTTTGCATTCAAAGAATGAATTTACATTTGTTCTTTGGTTTACATTCACTGCGCAAAATCTGAGGAAGTGCTACAGCTACTTACTAATCACAACAAATGAGGACGCTCTTGCGGATCTTGTTTATTCCATGTCACATTGAATAAGTCAATTGATAAAATGTATTCTGGAAAGATTATCCCGGGAGAATGGAGTGGATCTGAGTGGAGGAATAAAGCATCTTGAATTTGTTACATAGCAGTTTGTCTCAAAACGATGCAGCTACCTGCCCTAATTCAGGCTGGGAGGTGTCAAAATGCATGAATTAGCTTGTCTCGTGCACAGACTCTTTGCTTCCTGGCGCATTGTGCGTGTGTGTATTTGACATTTCCCTGCCTCTGGCAGGGAGGTTGGAACTAGATGATCTTTCAGGTCCCTTCCAACCCAAACTGTTCTATGATTCTATGATTCAGGATCTGCTTGTACAAACACACATGTTGTGCAAATTAACACAAGACTGCCTTGAAGCAGAATTATGGTAAAGTTCTGTTTTAAATCAGCTAAAGTAATCTTGTGTTCCTAATAAACAAAAAATAAAGAACTCAACATTTATATTTGTTTTGGTCTATAGGTTTTCCATTTTCCCAACCCTATTCTCCTCATCCTCTGTTTCAGCTTCCGTGATTTAGACAAGCAAATATTTTATCCCAAGATACCCAAACCAAACAAAATCTATCTTTTTTTTTGCCATTTAAAGACAATAAATATATATAAAATGTACATTTGATAGTCTTTTATTTTTGTATGGATAAATATATACATACATATGTATATA
>WAAB01024523.1:203761-214084 GCA_013389865.1 Piaya cayana | reverse complement strand
CAGGGATGTGATTGAGTCACCATGCCAGAGGGTATATAAAAGGCAGTGGATGAGGTGCTGAGGGCATTGTTTGGTAAGAATGGTTGGACTCAATGATCCTATGGGTCTTTTTCAATCTAGTGATTCTGTGATTATATACTTCTAATGCTTTTCAGACAGATTGTTTTTAAGGATCATATGTCCAAATGTTTTTTCTGTTATTCTGAGTTTGCACTGACTTCAAAAATTTGGCTTCTAAGCTACAGTATTAGTGCTAAGAGTAAGGCCCATACAATACAGTTCCCTAGCTCCATCTGCATGTGCTGAAACAACCAGTGAGCATCTATGCATAGATTGTGAAATTTCAGGGATTTGGATGGAAAATACCATATTCATGCAACTTCTTACAAAACTGTTAAGTCCAGCTGAATTATTTCAATACTGACTCTCCATTTTTGTACACAAGATTCACTGTAGAAGACTGGAAGCTGTAGAAGGGCTCAGCTGTTTTAGAGATTCACATATACAATTTGTGTGAGGCATGGCAGAACAATATGATTAATGAGTTCATTTCTTAGCCAATACCCTTATTCCTGGATGCCTTTACAAAGTTAAGACTAGCAGTCCTATACCAAGAAACAGGCAAAAAACTAGTTCCTTAAATTTGGGACAGATAATTAGACCTATTACGTAGGTGAGGAGATTTTCACTATGCAGAAAAAATCCAGTCTCTCAGACCGACTGAAATCGCAAGAAGTATCCAAGGATGGAGGCATGTCTCTGGAGTGTAAGCAGAAATGAACTGTCGAACCTACTTAGACATTAAAATGTACATATTGGCAACTGGATGTTTTGTCAGCATGGATATGATTCATTTGTTCATGTACAGGAGTGTAATGTCATTTCAGATGCTCTGTGCTATGCTATCCAACCTCCAGCTGATATTGTTGAACTGTCCTCCAGAGATTCTATATCATATATGCCAGGCACACACAACTGTCTCACATATTCTAGCACATTTTAAATGATGCTAGATGCCTGTGTTTAGGCAAGCGAATCCCAGCCAATGTAATATTTACTTGTTTCACTGCTTTGAATCAAAACTTTGGCGTCACTGAATTTTTTCTTTCAAAGGACCGACTCAGGATGCATGAAGCTCTGGCAATAATTTTTAATCCATTGTGGAAAACTTTGAAAATATTTTCATTGTGTAGCCAGATATTCTGCTGGCAAACCTGGCTGGATACAGATACAAAAAATCAGCATCTCCCTGTGTTGCAGAAGGCTAAATATTCTTCCCTGCTGAGTAGTCCCATCACTGTCTTAAGAGCTACCAAAGTTCAGTAAGGAATGCATTTAAAGAAAACAGCACACAAAACCCATGCAGCTGACCTGCTGTTTGATACTGCCTTCGGTAATGAATGGTAAACCTCTTTGAAAAAGGGGGAAAAAAAGTGCTGATGACAGTACTACAAATAAAGAGAATGGAAAAAAAATCTAGAGTGTCATTTGGATTGAACTCACTAACATTTTTCTGTGATATGTGAACTTGCATAGAATAATTTGCTAATTTGAGGCTTTCTTTAAATATAGCCTTGTGAATACTTACATTTGATTTACTAGCCTAATTTGTGCCCACAGCAACTACTACTATCAACTGTATTTATGGTAACTGTTAATACATCAGCCAGAAATTTATAAATGTCAGCATTACACCTAATAGCAAAGCCCAGCCTTTGTAATTATTCATCTAAAAGAGAATTGTAAGCATTCATGTTACCGAGACCAGTGAATTCACGTAGCTAATAGAGACAGTTAGAAATTCAAAGATCAGTTGTAGTAACATATTTTCCCCAGTACTACTGATATTTCATATCAGTATTTTTCTTCATCTATTAAGAGACATTATCGACAAAGTTTAACAAGTGTTCTAATAGTGCTTATAGCTCAACTGATCAATAGTAATATCCCCTTTTGAAGCTATTCAAATAAACATTATAAATATGCTTGTTATTAACATATTGTGCTGATACAAGGAGACTTAATTCACTGTGTAATTTATGCAGGAAAATGTCCTAATGGTTCCCAGGCTAAGATGAAAAGCTCTTGCGGCACCATCAGCATATTAGATAATGTCTTGGCACTTTCTCTACTATACTGTTATAAATAAATATAATGATTAAAACAGGGTGGTGTCTGTCGTATTAAGATGCATGTTTGGTTTGTCCCTTTTTACAGACTAGATCCACCCCCTACTGGTAGGAGACTTCTTGACGCAGATCTGATAGAGAAATAGAGCCAATAAGCAGCACAGGGCTTGATTTGAAGCCTATTGAAGGTAATTGATGGGTTCTAATGAAGCTGACAGGTCCTTGTGGACATGCACTCGTGACATATAAAAGAGCACTATCAATGGATCTAACCTGTCATTAGATAAATAAATGAGCATGCTTTAGGGAAGTCTTATTTCAGAGAAAAAAAATCAATCTTTCCTCTCATATTTTTTTTAATCTGCAGGACACTTCCATTATTTTCTGTCTAACTGTTACACTCCTTTTTTATCTTCCCATGTGAGATATCTCATCTCTCTGTCTTCTTGCCTTTCTGAAGAACAGAAATAAGCAGGTTCAAACCAGCTGTGAAAATGAATTTTCATTATGTCTTGCAGCTATCCAACATAAATATTAAACATGTGAAACAAGAAAAACTTTTATCGTGGTGTTATGCTAAAGACAAGAAAAATGAACAGGTAACCATATAAGTTTGGGTATCAAATGGCTCCTGTAACTGCCTGTGTGAATACCTGGATCCTGTTGTAAAGCTTGAGGTAAATGGAAATGAAAGACATTCGTGATAGTCAGGAATGAGCTAATATGCAGAGACATTTACTTGAAATCATAAAAGCTGTTTCATACATTTTATTCCACTCAAGCTGGCACTACCATTTCCTGATTTACATGAGTACCCCTTAAAGAGAATATGTCATAGTCTGCATCCTGAGACCCTCAGTTCAGCTTGTCTTTGGCTGGTTACCTCCCTGTGACATACGACCCCATCCCAGGAACCCTTCTGCCCCAGCTGCTGTGCTGCCGGAGGGAAGCGGACCCACTGGAGCCACTTACTACATCTTGTGGAGTGGAGCCATGGGCCAGATGGGTTTTAGTCCCTTGGCTGGAAACTGGGGCCCAGGCAACTAACAGTCATTTGTTCCTTCTGGGTAGAAAGGGTGTATGTGCTGCCTAGAGGAAGGCTGTGCTTGCAGGGGAAGGAAAGGGAGGAAAAGCAGGTATTATCACTCTTACGAAAACTATGCCCTACACTTCTGCATACTAAAAGGGAAGTCACAATCTGAATTAGCATTAAGCCAAAAGGGAGAGAAAGGAAGGTTAGGTGTTATCTATGATGTCCTCCAGTTTATCCCAGACCTTTTCCCTTATCATAGCTTCGCTGAAAGCCTCAACTCCACTGCTGTCAGCACTTTCAGGCTCACTGCACCTTACACATATGCAGGCTCACAGCTGCACAGATAGGAAATACTTCCCTAAGGCTGAAGATGTGGGATATGTTTACTGTAAAGATGTGTTGCTACTTAGTGAACGCTTCATTTAATTAGGTCAGAGAGCAACAGGAGCTGAGCTGGGACAACATGCTTTTTAAATGAGTTCATAATTGGACAACAGTTTCCAGCACCAGGACAGGTATTTCAGTTGTTTTCATGTGTATGAAACCTGTGCTCTGTTACTGTGACCAATGTTAGTTCATCTAAACTAGCAAAAAGGTGTTAACACATCATATCATCTCACCTTCCTGTTGTTTAACTGACACTACCAAAAGCACCAGAAGCACCAAAGATCTTTTAAATCAAAATTTTGAATGGTGTGATATTCCATGAAACACCAATTGAACAGTGTTATGGATTTGAACGAGGGCCTTATCTAAGGATACACAAGCCTCTGTTAATTTTGACAATTTAATTAAAATCTCCCATATCTTTAGCTATTGCCTCCAACCGCAAACTCCTTTTTTTTTTGGTCATATTCTATTCAGATAAAACACATTTCCTGCTCATTTACTTATATGTAAATCTGTTTGGAATAAAACCTCCTGCTCTTAAAGAAGGATGGTTGTTTTACCAAAGCATGAACATTTTGAGAAGATGTATGACTCTCAAAAACACTTGTAATTGANTTGCCTTTCTGAAGAACAGAAATAAGCAGGTTCAAACCAGCTGTGAAAATGAATTTTCATTATGTCTTGCAGCTATCCAACATAAATATTAAACATGTGAAACAAGAAAAACTTTTATCGTGGTGTTATGCTAAAGACAAGAAAAATGAACAGGTAACCATATAAGTTTGGGTATCAAATGGCTCCTGTAACTGCCTGTGTGAATACCTGGATCCTGTTGTAAAGCTTGAGGTAAATGGAAATGAAAGACATTCGTGATAGCCAGGAATGAGCTAATATGCAGAGACATTTACTTGAAATCATAAAAGCTGTTTCATACATTTTATTCCACTCAAGCTGGCACTACCATTTCCTGATTTACATGAGTACCCCTTAAAGAGAATATGTCATAGTCTGCATCCTGAGACCCTCAGTTCAGCTTGTCTTTGGCTGGTTACCTCCCTGTGACATACGACCCCATCCCAGGAACCCTTCTGCCCCAGCTGCTGTGCTGCCGGAGGGAAGCGGACCCACTGGAGCCACTTACTACATCTTGTGGAGTGGAGCCATGGGCCAGATGGGTTTTAGTCCCTTGGCTGGAAACTGGGGCCCAGGCAACTAACAGTCATTTGTTCCTTCTGGGTAGAAAGGGTGTATGTGCTGCCTAGAGGAAGGCTGTGCTTGCAGGGGAAGGAAAGAGAGGAAAAGCAGGTATTATCACTCTTACGAAAACTATGCCCTACACTTCTGCATACTAAACGGGAAGTCACAATCTGAATTAGCATTAAGCCAAAAGGGAGAGAAAGGAAGGTTAGGTGTTATCTATGATGTCCTCCAGTTTATCCCAGACCTTTTCCCTTATCATAGCTTCGCTGAAAGCCTCAACTCCACTGCTGTCAGCACTTTCAGGCTCACTGCACCTTACACATATGCAGGCTCACAGCTGCACAGATAGGAAATACTTCCCTAAGGCTGAAGATGTGGGATATGTTTACTGTAAAGATGTGTTGCTACTTAGTGAACGCTTCATTTAATTAGGTCAGAGAGCAACAGGAGCTGAGCTGGGACAACATGCTTTTTAAATGAGTTCATAATTGGACAACAGTTTCCAGCACCAGGACAGGTATTTCAGTTGTTTTCATGTGTATGAAACCTGTGCTCTGTTACTGTGACCAATGTTAGTCCATTTAAACTAGCAAAAAGGTGTTAACACATGATATCATCTCACCTTCCTGTTGTTTAACCGACACTACCAAAAGCACCAGAAGCACCAAAGATCTTTTAAATCAGAATTTTGAATGGTGTGATATTCCATGAAACACCAATTGAACAGTGTTATGGATTTGAACGAGGGCCTTATCTAAGGATACACAAGCCTCTGTTAATTTTGACAATTTAATTAAAATCTCCCATATCTTTAGCTATTGCCTCCAACCGCAAACTCCTTTTTTTTTTGGTCATATTCTATTCAGATAAAACACATTTCCTGCTCATTTACTTATATGTAAATCTGTTTGGAATAAAACCTCCTGCTCTTAAAGAAGGATGGTTGTTTTACCAAAGCATGAACATTTTGAGAAGATGTATGACTCTCAAAAACACTTGTAATTGAAATTTTTTGTAGTTCAGAACTATCTAATCATTTTTCACCAGTGAGTTAGAAAACAACAGAGGGAAGTAATTGCTTTTAAAAAGAAATAAAATAGTAATTTTGACAGTTCTGTTTTGTGAAAATGCCTGAAATTTCTTGATTCTGTTCTAAAGTAAAATATAATGTAATAGGATACCTTGAAAGGTATAAGGAGAAAGGGTTCTTTTCTTATGGGTCCTTCTAAATAATGACGTTGTTTAAAATAATCAAACACTGACCTCTAAGCTCTCTCTAGAACATTTTGGGGGATTTAAAAATGCTGAGGAAAAAGAAAGCTGCAAAGTCATGAAAAGGGATATGACAGTTATTCTCTAATGTGTGTGTCCTTGGCAGTGTTTAATGTTGATATTTCTAAGGCTGTCAATTTGTCTACAGCTGGCTAGAAAAATAGACATACCCCAAAACACATTACACGTACCTTAGCTATCTGTGGGTTAAACATCTGACGTAAAGTTAGTTATTTCAACAGTCAATATGGAGGGACAGGGAGTGAGAAGGGACGAGTGAGACAACTGCATTGGAGTAATGGGGGAAATTAAACAACTAGCTTAAACTAGAGATGTACTCGTATCTTAGATGTGTCTAAGCACATCCAAAATGAACTCGCCTGTCCTAATGTGAGTCTCAGGCCAATGATCACTGCATACATTTAATGTAATGAAAGTGCTTTTCCTTGCTATTTTTTTTTAATATTACTAGAAGTGAACTGCTGCAAGCAAATAGCTAATTGTAAATACTTCTCAATTACAAGTAAAACTACCCTTGGATGGAAAATTTTTGGTGCTAATTCCTATATATGTTTCCACAGGAACTTTAAAAATCTGTCCAGCTACAGTTTTACACTGAAAAATATATTCCAGGTATTTGGAGTATTAGTATTTCATATTACTGTCTAAGCCTATCTCTGGAAGAGTAAGACCATACCCCATTATTATTTCCTTTTGAAATTTCCTCCTTAATTCTTTTTAAACATGCAGCCAATCCAACAACTCTTACAAGTAGCATCAAAGCCTGAAAGGTCTCTCCTTCCTTCAACGCTTATTTAAATGAAAACAACACTGATTGACGGTATACAGCTTCCCTTCCCGTAAACCTCTTCTTGTTTTGCCATCTAAGGAGAAAGGGAGGACAAAAAAAATTGTTTTTTCTTATGTAGGTGATAAGGTACACAATCTTTTTAATGATGCAGATTCAGGCCAGCATTTACAAAAGTTATATTGGATAATAAAGAATAGTTAGGTCACCTAAAAGAAGGTATCCAGAAGGCCCAAGAGAACAGCTGCATCTTGCCTCTTCTTCTGTGCCCTGCACATTTTCATTATCCTAAAGTAAGCTGCATTTCATTGCCATGCCTTCAGCATCTTTGGGCAACAGAAATCAGCCTGTTTCCTGCCCTTACACATAATCTTACATATTTCAAAACTATTTGCTACAAAAAAGCCCCACAGGTATATATTGATATATAAAGATTTTGGTTTTCTAACTCTTCCTCTCCTAGGCTGTTGCCACTTGAAGCTTTTTGTCCAGAACCCCAAATTGCAGCCCTTCATTTGTATCCATCCTGCTGCCCAGACCTGCTATTTGCCCATATAGTTCTTCATAACCAAAGTACTTCCTCTTGGTGACAACTGGCAAAGATATTTCTGGATTTGGGTGAAAAATCCTGGAGTACAGGATGAGTTAACTCCAGAGTAAGATCCTCTGGATTAAAATTCCTAGCCTTGGAAGTGTCCAAACTTGTTCATCGTAGTGTGTCTCCTCAAATTACCCCAACACACAAACGTACACATGAATGTACATAGTTCATGCCTGGGGATTCAGCTCAACTAACCTTAATCATCTCAAAGGCAATATCTAATCAAAGATGTTTATGTTAAACCTACTCTGCAGTGAATAGAAGACGACTGGCACCTCTATAGGGAGATTTCTGTTTCTCAAAAGAGGTACCTGATACTGATGGGATGAACTGCCATATAGAGGTGCCTCTTTTCATTGACTATAAAGAGAACACAGACAAAACTAAGCCAGACAGCGAGCTTTCAAATGGATTGAGTTATAACACTTCCTTGTCTTCCTGTGGTAAGGAAGTGTTTTAAACCAGTAGATGGGCATAAAAAGTCATGTTTTAAATTAGAGATCAGTTGAATCCATCCTTTCTCCACTTCAAGAATACAGTCATATTGCGGGTCCTACACAAATCTTCTAAATGTGCAAGTATATGGATGAAAGAAACTACACAAAGAAAACAGAATCTACATTCCTTACTTTAGCATGTACTTATTGTGTTTGCTATAAATATATAAAATTACTCTTGCAGTTGCTCAGTGCTTTTAATAGAAATTCTTTTTAAATGCAAAGTTAATTAGATTTTAGTTCTTGTTTCAGACAGATCTGTATGTTAATTAAGGGCCTGGAGCAAAGTTGTGTTTAAAAGTCTCATATGTCTCCCTGTAGTGCTGGGACAATGATCTGTTTATCATGCAGGTGTTTTTCCCTGCACAGTTCATGCAGAAACAATTTTCTATCATGCAATTTCTGCTCCCACTTCCTCCTCCTCTCTCCCTTCACTGCATACAAACATTCAGTTAAGAGGTAGGTGGGCAGATGGGCCAATACAGTCATGTGGTAGTGTTTTACTGAAGTGCAGTTGATCACAATAACCTTTGATTAATTCCCTCCTACCCACTCCTGTAAACAGGGCACACAGAAATTTAATGTGCTACTATTCATATTACTTTACATAGTAAAGTGCAGTATTTGTTGAAGGTTTTCTTCCCCTCCAGCTTGATAGTAGATTTAAGATAATGGGTCTCTGCCAAAATCATATTACTTTTGTCCTTACCCAAAAGCATAAAAATTGAAATTAAGCTAATATCAATTCCCTTTTGACCTTTTGGTTTCTGTGCTGTTAGTTAAATGCTATATTGTGTCTCACATATGCAGTTCAAGGGTGGTACAGTGATTTGGCATCCAGAAATAGTGTCCTATGGCAAAACCTTTGCTGGAGATTAGAGAAAGAGAAAGCACAGTGAAACCTTGATTATAGAGAAATAAATCTGCTTTTCTGGATTGTGTTTCTCCTGAGTATTGATTCTGGTTTCTCCACTTGGCTCTTTAAAACACTGCTTTTGGTTCCTCTCCAAAGTATGCTCCAAAGATATTGGGAGGAGATTTGTATGTGACTGAAGGTAAAATCAGAAAGAAAAATTTCCAACCTACCTTTCCCTAGACAAAAAGGAGAAGTGTGTGTGCTACATCACACCCTCATGAATTAGAGAGCAAACCATCCCAAAGCTATGTGTCTGTCTATGTGCATGACCAAAACAGTTTGGACAAAGCTCAGTTACTGATGAAGACTTTCTACTTAATGCCTGCTGTGGAAGTGGGTAGTGAATCCATGCTGCTTTTGATAGATGATCTCATGCCCATGTCCACAACGGAATGCCTTGTGACAATTCTGACCACACTGCTTGTAGAGGCTGGTCTTGGTTAGCAGATATCCTTTCCTTACTTCTCCCTGTTGAGTCAAGCTTCTATATAACCCCAAAGTGAAGGGGGAAGACAGTCAATGCTCTTGCTCTGTGGATCATCAACTAGTTGGGTTCACGCTGAAGCCTAAAGCTGTGCCACCATGTAACCAATGTAACTAACCTGAGCCCCATTGCAGGTGTCCTCTCACTGTCTCCAGTCATACTTGAGCAGATTTAGTTCTCCTGAAGAACGCATGCTGCACTCAGTGTGCTGTGCACTGGTTTTGACATTCCTGCTTCTCCGTTTGCACTATCCATGCTGGGTCAGATCTCAATAAGGTTACCACCTGACTTCTGCAGCCACTTGAAATGGGTTTTGCCTCTAAATTCAAAAAGAATTTCCACTGGCACTCACATTTATGTAAATAGATCTTTGTTTGTCTTGATGTTCATAAAATATGCTATGTAAATAGGATGGAGAGAGAACAATAAATATCTGCTTGAAAATGTGTACTGTTACTTATCCGGTCCTAACAGCTATGAGCTAATTTGTGCGAGCTATAACACTTTAATAGGTTGGATAAAAGGCTATATGTACTTGTTAAGCATAAACACCACTACCGATCAAGAATTATTTAATGTCATTAAGAGGGTTGTAACTAGAAGAGATAGGATCAAAGAAAGGAGGACACAATTTTCATCTGTGTAGGATCTGTAAATTGTAAGCATCTCCTGGGAGGGGTACTTGGTGCATTTTAAATTACAGTGGACACAATAATTTTCTTGACTATACAGTAATGAGAAAACCTGAAATGGCATAGGCATGAACAGCATAATAACAGGAAATTAGATTGGGTCTGGGAAGAGAAAGACTTGGTGATCCTGATCACAGAATCACAGAATCACCGGGTTGGAAGAGACCCACTGGATCATCGAGTCCAACCACTCCCACAAAACACTAAACCATGTCCCTCAGGACCCCGTCCACCCGTAACTTAAACACCTCCAGGGAAGGCGAATCAACCACCTCCCTGGGCAGCATATTCCAGTGCCTAA
>WAAB01024523.1:191501-203405 GCA_013389865.1 Piaya cayana | reverse complement strand
GTCCTAACAGCTATGAGCTAATTTGTGCGAGCTATAACACTTTAATAGGTTGGATAAAAGGCTATATGTACTTGTTAAGCATAAACACCACTACCGATCAAGAATTATTTAATGTCATTAAGAGGGTTGTAACTAGAAGAGATAGGATCAAAGAAAGGAGGACACAATTTTCATCTGTGTAGGATCTGTAAATTGTAAGCATCTCCTGGGAGGGGTACTTGGTGCATTTTAAATTACAGTGGACACAATAATTTTCTTGACTATACAGTAATGAGAAAGCCTGAAATGGCATAGGCATGAACAGCATAATATTAGATTATAGAAAACTAAACAGGAAATTAGATTGGGTCTGGGAAGAGAAAGACTTGGTGATCCTGATGGAACCTCCTTGAGGTATTACATGAAACCTTGATGCAAGATTCCAGAATTTTGGGGTTGTCTCTGAATTTAAAAGCAACTATAATAAATTGACATTGGTTTTGAGCCAATTCCAGCACTCACCCAAAAAGCAGAAGTGAGACTGCAATATACTGAGCAAACATGGTGGGTTTTCATTTACTGAGTGAGTAGGATTTCTTTTGCTGCACCTGTGAAAAGGAGCATATGGACACACCTTTCTGTGAATGAGATCACCTCAACACTTTCACTCTCAGCTTGGCAAGAAGAGAGTGTAAGGAACACCATTCCAACCACATTAAAAATAAACCATAGGATCTGTTAACTTTCTGTGCCCACCTGCATGTGAATTCATTCATTACCACCAAAGTTAAAAGAAGTGGGGGCAGGAGGCAACATGAAGGGGAGAAGAGCCCAGCACTGAAATTGAAGCCTGGCTTTTCAAAAACACTTGTTAAGAAAATAAAACTGACTTCAAAACAAAAAATGAAACTAAGTTCAGGGTAACAACATACAAATAGTAAAACTGGAAAGCATTTCCTTAACACATTTGCTCTAACACTTATTAAAGGTATAAACAAAATCCAAGAAAAACAAATCCCAGGTGTGGAAATGTGGTTGACCCATGACTCAATTTAAATTTAAAGCATAAAATAAAAGTCAACATTCACCAATTTGCTTTAATTCTAGACAGGCATAAAAGAAAAGGAGAGAGATCCTTAAAATTTTCCTTCAAGACAATCCAGTGAACAGCTGGAGAGCCGAGAACAGCCTGGTAGCGAGCTTTGTAAAGTAAGCACAAACAAAACAGAAAGGTCTAAATGCTCATAGCTTTTTGTGCCTGAAAATGTGCATGAGCTACACTATGCTTAGAAGGATACCGCATGCAGGGAGCTTTAAGGAGGTTAAGGTAATGTTTTCTTGCCCTGTATGGACTTGTCAAATCACCGGAGTGGAGAGAAAAACATTGACAGCTAACTGGCATTCCCTCTTCTGCCTTAAGGGCTGTGCAGGGGTAGCAAATAGCTACAGTCTTGATGTAGGAAGAAAACAAGAGAAAGATAAGCTCTCAGTCCTTGGGGAGGATGGGCAGTGCTCCATCATACGATGGAGAAAAGAGACAAGGTAGAGGATAGCTCATCTGAAGCTTTCCTGAAGCAAAGTCTCCAGCATGCTGTTTTTGAGGGCATGAAATTGTATAACAGTGGCATAGATAATATCCTTTATGTGACCTAAATTGCAATGTGTCAGCTGTAGGCCCAAATGAACATACATTCTGGATTTTATCCCCTGGATTGCTACAATATATGAAAACCAACAGAGAATTTGGAGATCTGTTGAACAGAAAACATCAGCCAGTTCTCTCATTGTCAAATGAGATATTCTGCAGGAGGCTGGAGTTTTACTTCACAGAGTGCAAGTTCTATCACAGTCTCAAGCCTGACATGCCATGCTGTCACTGACCTATAACTGTTGCAAAAAGCCCAGTCTGGGGTGGACTACAAGAGGTGATCTAGTTTTCCAAACCCTTAATAGTCTCCTGAATCATCAACTAAGTCTATTCTTTCTGATCTTATCTACCAGAAAAGCTATAGTGCATATAGCATATATTTAAAGTATTGGTGATAATTCTGAGGGATACAGTGGGAAAAATGAGGAAATAATTGAAAAAACAAAGACAAAACTTAGTTGAATGATGGAGATTCGAGCAAAAATGTAGATGACATGTTAAAAATCATGCAATTCATGGGTTATACTAATTTTTGAGGCTGATAGAACTGTCATCTTGTTCCAAGTTTTCTATGCTTTAAGTTTCAAAGTATTTTTCAGTTAACATTTTTATAAAGTGTTTGGAAATCATTAATACATCATTGATCTTTGTCCAACTTTATTTCACAGGTTTACTTTTTTTCAAGACCAGGGGCTGGGGGAGTGAACCCTCTGCAAACCTATGTATAGAGAAATCTCACAGAGGCTGAGAGAGTGATCTAGTCCAGAAGAGTGTCTATGGAGAAAGAACATATCAAGGACATATTGAACTTCATAATCAGACATGCATCCGTTCCCATGATAAAGGAACAACTGTTTGCTGTGCAACTGCTCCTCTAACCAAGTGCATACCTATTGTATCAATAAGTCAGATTTTCAGTTTTACATTCTTTGTTGGAGGGAGATTGTACTGATACAATAACTGACCATATTTAAAAATATGCTTTCCTGTAATTTCTTTGGTTTTACTACAGTTGTGTTCGAAGACTCAAATTTCTCAAAAAACCAGAATAATCTATTGAAAATGTACTGTTGCATCTCAGTGGGTGTATATTGATGTACTTCCAATAGCAGAGTTGCCTCAGGATATGCCAGTGGAGAACCTAACATGGTTTACGTAAACTAATAAGATCCTTGTTAGCTGCTGTCAATTCATTCTTTCTACTTTGTCTGATTTTTTTTTTTTGTAAAGGATGAATAAAAAAAATTCTATGATCTAGAAATAAAGGCTTCGTCCTTCCTTCCTTAGGCATTTGGTGCCTGAGACACCAGACTTGGCAGCTTTAATCTGCTGAGAGAAATATTCTAGTCTAGAGGACAACATATCTCATGATGCTCATGCCTCTTTTCACTGCCTAGGGAGAGGAGCCTGGAACATGGATCAGAGATTGTGTGCCTCAGTTAAGTGTAAAGTTAAGAAGAAGAAACCATTTATTTTCTGTAGGCTCACATTGTTTTACCATGTTAAAGTCCTTTATTCCTGAAGTCTGCAAAATCTGTGCTCATAATGCTCATTAACTGAATGAAGGATGAAGTAAATACAGATACAGTTATGTTTCTTCCAAATATATATCTAGAGGGGAAAATGATGTCGCTCTCTATTTTTTTTTTTGGATAATAATCTAATGGTTAGAGCAATGACCCAGAAAAAGACATCTGTGACTGATAACTTCCTCAGAAGGTTCAGTCCACCCCCTTTTATTGCACTGCACCCTTGTGTGGAATAAATATAATACTCGTACACATGGAAAAGGGTATCTTGAAGAAGGAAGCGTAAATCTATCATTCAATATTTTGAGGCTTTCATCTAGGAAGAAGACTTGTGTTCTTGCCTCTACTCCCAGCAATGTTCTGACATTGTACGTATGATAGTCGTTGGTTAAAAAACTGAAATAATTATGGTAAGATGAATGAAACATCTGTACATTCTGTATATACCAGCAATACCTTTTTTCTCCTCCAGGCACTTTGTAAAATAATTAGATGGACCTTCACAAGCTAAGAGTAACCAAACACCTTATCTGAGGAGAAGACTAAAAGTCTGGTTTCAAAATGGATGTAGAAATATTAGAATCATCAGGTTGGAAAATACCTCTTGGATCATTGAATCCAACTATTCTCATCTGCCACTAAACCATGCCCCTGAGCACCTTGTTTACACACATCTTTTAAATACCTCCAGGGATGGGGACTCAACCACCTCCCTGGGCAGCCTGTTCCAGTGCCTGATAATGCTTTCTGTGAAAATTTTTTTCCTGATATCCAGTCTGAACTTCCCCTGGCACAGTGTGAGACCATTCCCCGTTGTCCTGTCCCCTGTCACTTGGGAGAAGAGGCCAGCACCCTCCTGTCTACTACTTTCTTTCAGAAAATGTAGAAATATTCCTCCATCCTTATTTGTATATATAGACTCTTAGAAAATGTGTCTTAATGGCACATTCCCCTGCTTAACATTTTCCACTATCTTATTCAACTGCATTTTTTTTGCAGAGAGTACAAATCATTCACATTCAATGTAGGATGACTGTAAGCACAAGTGCCTAAACGTATTAGATTTTAAATACCTTACAATGTTGTTTATTTTTCTATTCAAATCCAGTCATTGGAACCTACAAGGTAAACATTATGACATCTAACCATAAAAATTTAAGTTCTATATTGTGGCTAGCCCTGAATTTTTTGAGGACATAAACTGCTGGGATTTGGTATTTTGCATTTTGTGCCATGTGTATTTTAAAATGCATATAATTCCATTGGCATTTGTCTCTCTCTAAAAGCTTTGTTAATGTTTTCAGTCACTTTCTTATGTGCTTATTATATGATTTTCTTCTGTTTCTTTCCCTTTATGTTAAATCAAATTCAAAAATTACTTTGGTGTATGCTTAAGAAAAGCGGAATTCAACACCTGGAGGCTGTGAGTACAATTGATCTGCCTGAAGACAGACATCTGGATCTTCTAGTATTAATCTCATTTCAAAATGGACATCTAAGATACATGTCAGATGACTTATCTGCTGTAAGAATCTATTTATTCTCCATTCATTATGTAAGGAGTACTAAGGACTAAATCAGATAGTGTCATCTATATTGCAGATACCTAAACTATACCACTGGAAAAAAAAACCCACAGGGACTAAATAAGATATGGAAAATGAATAAAAAAGTTGGAGTTCACATAGATTCGAGGAATTATTTGCGAGATAAATTACCTGCCAGTTAAAGGAGACTTGCAGAATCCATCCCCACCCCCCTCAGCATCTCCAAAGTGTTCCATTGTCAAAGCCTAATATTTGACATAGCTATTCCATGCCAACAACTAATTCTTTAGTTTGCCCTCCTTCCCTAAAAAAAAATCTTTATTTTCACGCAAACCTTCACTAATCTATGATTATATCACTGTAACTAGTTGAAAACTACACAATTAGAAACCATCTCTGTTTCAAACTCTTTGTGAAAAATAATCAGGGAGCATAATGTTCATTTCCGAACAGACAAAGCACTCATACCTGTGAGTTTTAAGCATTCAAATCAAGAGCCCTGCCAATTCTCTTTCTACATTCACACTAGCATGACCTTTTTCCAAATGGTATCGTTTCCTGAATGCCCGACTCTTCTGAGACCTGCCATAAAGAAGCCCATTTTATAGATGATTTTTTTTTATAGTATAACTAGAGCAAAATTTTTGTTTGCAAGTAATTTATTTCAGAATCAAGATGTTCCTGTTCTCATTTGACAATATTATAATGTCTCTTTTCTCTCCTTTTTGGTGAATAGAACATTTATAATAATGCAAAGAGCCTGAATTAAGTTTTAAGAAGAGGAGGAATAGAGGAATAAACCTGTGTCTGACCGCTAACACTAGCTGTAGAGAGACACTTACTTTCTCACTGTTTTCTTACTTGGTCAGGATCAGCCAGTGGAGTAGCAACAAAAAATTGAACAATGATAATGCCTTAAACCACTGCAGTTCATCGCTCAGTGAACACAGGCTAAATCTTTACCCTTAAAATATTTTTTTTTTAACAAGGCAACTAACAAGAATTTGAGAACAAGATGAAAAAATTCACAGACATAAGTTGCAGAGAGGGTTTATTATATCTTTCTCAATGCAGAGAAATGAATTTCAGAATGGGTATTAATGAAATATTTGCTTTTTGACAATAAAGATTTTTATGTTACTTCCCACATCCTGTACTTGTTCCCAGCCATACCATACAGTCTGTATTGGTTTCTTTGAGGTAACATGAAGTAACATCTGTTTATAGAGCTGATGTAGTCATGAAATGTTTCTAACCCAAGTCTTATGTCAGAATCCTTGAACAGGGGCTTTCTTTTGCTTAAATTTGTGCTAAGCATAATAAATGCATGTCAAACATTCAACGAACAGAGCTTCTTAAAACTATTCATTGTTCAGTCAAACTCATATTAATTACCAATGAATGTGATTGCTTGTAATTTAATACATTTTAATTGATTCTGTTTTATCTCCGTAATCTTGGATAATTAGTTTGTAATAATTTTCATCTTTAACTCATTAAAACAATTAGTACAGGCCTTTCCTCAAACATACAATTAATTATTGGTATTTTAACTACCTGAGCTCACTGTATATGTATAAAAGAGAGTGGCATGTTATGACTTACCCTCTGTTGTATTCAGGGAGTCATCCATCTGTTGTCATTTAGAAAGACTGTATGGAGAATGGTGTGTGACAGAGAAGCCACTATTAGCATGTCGTCACCACATAGCAGCAAAACTATTTTGTGCCGTCTATGTTTTTTGCTTATTATGTCATTTTGATTTGTTCAATACTCTTAGACATTCTCGCTATGTTTTATTTTTATATTCTGAAATAATCATTATTGCCAGCAATCATTCAGATATATTACTATATGCACTCACACATAATATGTGTCTAACATCTGTTTTGATATTTAGACTTTCAGTCCTCTAAAGCAATAAAAAAAAAAATACTACTTCCCACCTCTACTTCTGATAGTATAAAGCCACCATTTGACAATATTCTGGTTTTAATGTAAATATGACTTACACAATTTCCATCCTACTGCTTTCCAACTCCCAACCCTAGCAGCATTGCTTTTCCCTCCCTCCAGGTTATTTTGACACAGGTGACTATGGATTATGCAGCAAATGCAGTTATTTAAAGTAACCTTTTTCTGACCTCAAAGGAAGAAAAAGGATTTCTTTAAGCTGGATCATTTCATTGATTCCATTTACTACATGATCATTCAAATAGTTGCAGTGGTAAAACACAACAGTAAAGAGCTGTTGAATCAAGGCAACCAGAGGCAGGAAGGAGGCACAAAATCCATGAACTGATTTAATTTATTTGAGTGCCAGTATCAGGAAATTACCTTCTCATTCTAATTCCTTAGATAAATGGAATTATTCCTTCTTGTAACAAAGCATACTAAGCTTTAAACTTCTGATTTTCATTGTCATGTTTTGTCTTCCCTTTAATCTCATCGTATTATTCCCAAAGTAGATATAGAAATAGCAAGGAACCAAACAATTAAAAAAGTGGCATAGGTGGTGAGATCTCAAGCTTAATTTTTTTCTCTGTCATATTTGTCCCACTCATTTTGAGACAAGTTGAAATTGGCTCCTTAATTCTAAAATATTTTCTTGCCAGTGGGTGAGATGCATTTATGATAGTGCTAAACTGATCTAATGACTAGATCATGCTGAAAGGAGAATTTCTTCAGTGTTCCTGCAGCTGGGTAATCTTCCTTCAGCTTTAGCTGTGTGAGGGACTTACATGCTTAGACTCGTATAGCAGAATCAGAAACAGTAAGCTGGTGCAAAAGGAGGAATAGGACCACACCTTTTGGCAGCAACTTAAGATCAAATTGGTTTTTCATTAGTATGAAACTATGCCCTCAACTACTCATCAATAAAATGGGAATAATAGCACTTTCCTTTCTGTGTTGTTATGAAGATAAACACATTAAAATTCATGATGTGTTTATGTATATCAGTTACAGGGACCAGACAGTATCTTAAATATATCTTATTGCTGGGATAATAAAGAACTAAAATTATGATTCTCTACAGCTTTGCATTTTGTGGTGCAGCTTCTAGTTTATCCAAAGGATGGACTAGAGCCTTCCAGTTTAAACTCTCCTGTTCTGTTACTTGAAATTTTAACAACTGTAAATTAAAATGCAGAGCAAGGACAACAAAGAATCTGTTCCAGAGAAATTAAGACACATTCCCAAGTTGTAGTGAGCAAGTTCAGAGCCAAGACTGGACCAAGGTTTTAAAATTTAACTGCATGTCTTGCTCTTTCCTAATGGAGTTGTTTAAAAATATGTCTGTTTTCCTCAATAGTTCCCTTCAACTCAATCTGGATATCCAGAGAAGAGGCTGAGACATAAGGATAGATGAGCTGAGTCTTGTTTCCTTTTGTCTTGAGAACCTATTCCTTCCCCACTGAATTTTTTGAGTCCCCTTGCCTTGTGCTACCAGACAGGCTGAGGATATGACACTTCACAACATACTTGCTTATTCTTAGTGAGTCATGTGCTGAAGTCTGTATATTATTGGTCATTTGTGCCTTTGAAAACATAATGCAGCGATGAAATATAAAATCACATTCCATGGTGAAGTTATTTATGCAATTTTAGACCTTGTCACATTACTGCTTTTATCTCAGGTTACTTTAACTCACACAGAAGATTCACTGATTTTGCATAAAATAACCTTGCTGGTTATTGTGGAGAATTTTGAGATTTACTTTAAAGGAAGTATGCAAATGCGAACTATTAAAATTTAATTTTTCTGGTTAACCTTACAAGTAGATGTTTTCTCTCTACTCTTTTCTTTTTTTCCTTCTTCTTTTTTTTCTCTTCTTCTTTGTTTAGTTACATTAAAAATTCTTTTGGCATAACTTCTTCTGTAGATACGTCAGAGTCCTTGAGAGAAATGCTTGGAAAATTAGTTCCATGTACATTTTAGGAAATCTTGCTAACAGCTGCATTTTTCCATTAGAAATAGTTTCAAAGGCTACATAGAAAACCAAAGCCAATTGAGGCAAAGTTTAAGTGAGAAAACATCTGTGCAATATTAAGCCAAGAAAAGGGAACAGTTACTAAGAGAAATCTAGATTTTTTTTTTGCAGTGCTTTTCAGAAAACTTATGAGGGATTGTAGGTCAAATCTTCATTTGGTTTAAAGGTGTGCAGCACTGCTGAAAACAACGACACTTCCTTTAAATAGCCAAATACAGAATCTAGCCAGCTTTCAGATTTCCAAATGCATATCAAAAAGCAGCATGTACCACAAACAGAACTGATTAAATTAATTTCTTATTTAGCATCATTTAGAATTAAATGCTTAGCTGTGTTCTAAGAACAACACACTTAAAAAATATTTAGATAGAATACACTTCATTTAGATAGAAAACACTTCACAAAAATATTTTTTAAATATTCAAAGAGAAACACCCCCTCACCCCTCCAGTTTATACTTGCATCCCCTGGCCCACTCCAGCCTCCTCTGCCTTGATTTTTGATGAATGAAGAAAGCCCAAAAGCTCCCCCCCCATATTTATTTTGAATCTGCTTCTTTCTGCCCGGAAATCTGCAGCTGGAGAACTGGGATCAGGGTGACATCATCAGAGACAACACTTGGAACTGTTCAGAGGAAAAAAAAAAAGATTTGCAGAAATTGTAAGTGATTTCCTTACACAAGGTTAAGAGAGAATGTAAAACAATTTGTAATTGGACTCCAAGACTGTACAAAGACACATTTTTAAAGCATTGTGCTATTTTCATACCTTTATTTTGAAGCACAAATAAAGTCTCTGTTTAAAAGCTTTTTCTTCCTTTAGATTAATTTATGTAAGCAAAGTCAAAAGTACTTTAGAAAAAGGCAGGATTTTCTCCTCAATTTTTATCCAGGAACTGGGGTATAAACTCAACATGTTAGAATAAAAGGAATCTAGCATCATATCTCTCCCAGTAAGAGCAAAAGGAAGCTGTATAGTAATCAAGGACCTTGTCTTTGAATAGTAGCTGAACTTATAGCTTTTTAATTTTGATTGTTCACACTTTATTTATTCATTCAGACTCATCTTGGGACATTAATTACAGTTGGTTTAATATAGTAAAACTTTGGCAAATCTGTCTTAAATACATTCAGGTTTTTTTCAGATTTTTTTCTAAATTCAAAAAATAACAACTTTTATAGTAGGAACAGAAAGAATAACAAACTCAAAGATTTGTAGTTTACAATACTGTTCAAAAACCATGTTCCTCTCACACCCTTAATTTTTCCTTCACCTTCTAACTCCTTGTCTTCCTCGCTGGTTCTCTCCATTTTTCTTGGCTGTCTCTCTAGTCTTTCTACAGCATTTCCTTCCCCTGGAAAATTTCAGTGCTGGGGATTTCACACCATTCCCTCTGCCAAACTAATCAGCAACTAACCTAATGTGTATCTTGAAGTGGCATCCCAAAACTAAGCTTTTAACTCAGTCTATGCAAAAACTGAAATCTCCAAGCCCTGGGAAATTTGCATTTCCAACTATATTTTAATTCAAATTCAAGCAAGAAAATTGAGGGGAGAAGAAAAAAAATATTTGGAAAAGTTCAAATTGCAATGTATTTAGTAATTTCATCTCCCTGGCAGCTCACCAACAGGACTGTGAATCCATTGTGCCACTGAAAGCTTTCCTGGTGGGCAGCACAGGAGCCTTAACGTCTGGGGAATTGGACAACAGGAGAACCTGGAAGCCAGAGTCAAAATGACTTCTTTGGCCATGTGCCTGGTGTACTTCCCAGGAGATGGGAGTTTCTGGCAAAGTTTGCTTGGGATCTGGGAGGTGGATATGCTGGCAGAAAGCTACGTAATTTTCCATCTGAAATCCACCTGGTGGTAATCAGAACAGATTCGCTGTAGTTAAACATCTTGAGTATTTTTTGAGGGAAATAATTTAGATGAATCCCTGCCTTCTCCCCAGGATGTTGGCTCTGCACTGAAGCATTTTGGCAGCCCTATGGGAAGGGGTGTGTGTGAATACAGGTCTTGGAGGCCAGCAGAACTCTTGTCGTATCTGGCCCTAGCACCATAGGGCTGCGAGCATGGCAGCATTGCCTCCTTTCCTCAAACCCTTCTCATCCACAGACTAACTTGGCAGAAAGGAGCCAGCAGGGAAGAGAGACCCATCAGGAGCCATTTCAGGGTGCCTCACAGCAATTAGGTCAGCAAGAAGATGGAAAATGGGAAGGGAAATAAGAAAAGTTAATTTTTGCACTGGAGGGCTTAGTTCAGCATGACAGAATTCAGAGAAGGTAACCAAAAACCTGGTATTGTAATAGGGTAAGTGTAACCTTATAGTCTCCCTGGAGAGGAATTCTGACCAGTGCCTGACCCCAACAATGTTGCTCATGTCTTTTGCTTTTACAGGACATGTCACTTGATAAAACCTTCTAAACCTGGCAGCTGCAGAAGTCAGACTGATGAGGTGGCCTTCTGCCTGCCTCACGGGACATTCACTGGTGCATCTGTTTACTTTCTTGTGTTTTCCTCTATAAGTTGAGTTAAAAGGTAGGGCTATACTGAATCAACAAAAGGGATGACTTTGGACCGTATGTAGGAACAATTCAGTGGGGACCAACGAACTTCACAAACAAATAAATATGATTTCAGATGAAGTTATTTATTTAGGGTTCACTCATTGTTTATATAGTACAAGTAGGCCAAAACACCAGATACACACTGATTGGTTACTTCTGCTCTAGCAACAAGCCATTTTTTGGCAACCGCCCATCTCACATAACATGTTGCTAGGTTACAACTCCTGCCCCCGCCTTCAAGTTTACTTCATTAACGTAACACAACAGAGTCATTTAAACCTTTTGTGACTTTCCCAACTCCGCCCTGCCAGGGCACTTGAAGAAACAAATAGCAACATAGGAACAGAAGGCAGAGAAGAGACAGGGGAAAGGAATCCTTTCCTTTTCCTCCTCATACTTTCCTTTTCCTCTTCAAACTTTCCTTTTCCTCTTCATACTTTCCTTTTCCTCTTCATACTTTGACTGTTTAATACTTTAACAAATGAGGTTCCTGCAGGTACCCTTGGGTTTTATTTCAGCTACACTCCAAATGTCATCCTCGGCTACACAGTCACCCACAAATAAATTCCCTGAATTTCAAACTGCAACCCTTAAGGAAAGCAGAAACTGAGAAATACAAGTGCCTACCATGAAGACAAGACTCA
>WAAB01024523.1:158842-191332 GCA_013389865.1 Piaya cayana | reverse complement strand
TCAGGGTGCCTCACAGCAATTAGGTCAGCAAGAAGATGGAAAATGGGAAGGGAAATAAGAAAAGTTAATTTGTGCACTGGAGGGCGTAGTTCAGCATGACAGAATTCAGAGAAGGTAACCAAAAACCTGGTATTGTAATAGGGTAAGTGTAACCTTATAGTCTCCCTGGAGAGGAATTCTGACCAGTGCCTGACCCCAACAAAGTTGCTCATGTCTTTTGCTTTTACAGGACATGTCACTTGATAAAACCTTCTAAACCTGGCAGCTGCAGAAGTCAGACTGATGAGGTGGCCTTCTGCCTGCCTCACGGGACATTCACTGGTGCATCTGTTTACTTTCTTGTGTTTTCCTCTATAAGTTGAGTTAAAAGGTAGGGCTATACTGAATCAACAAAAGGGATGACTTTGGACCGTATGTAGGAACAATTCAGTGGGGACCAACGAACTTCACAAACAAATAAATATGATTTCAGATGAAGTTATTTATTTAGGGTTCACTCATTGTTTATATAGTACAAGTAGGTCAAAACACCAGATAAACACTGATTGGTTACTTCTGCTCTAGCAACAAGCCATTTTTTGGCAACCGCCCATCTCACATAACATGTTGCTAGGTTACAACTCCTGCCCCCGCCTTCAAGTTTACTTCATTAACGTAACACAACAGAGTCATTTAAACCTTTTGTGACTTTCCCAACTCCGCCCTGCCAGGGCACTTGAAGAAACAAATAGCAACATAGGAACAGAAGGCAGAGAAGAGACAGGGGAAAGGAATCCTTTCCTTTTCCTCCTCATACTTTCCTTTTCCTCTTCAAACTTTCCTTTTCCTCTTCATACTTTCCTTTTCCTCTTCATACTTTGACTGTTTAATACTTTAACAAATGAGGTTCCTGCAGGTACCCTTGGGTTTTATTTCAGCTACACTCCAAATGTCATCCTCGGCTACACAGTCACCCACAAATAAATTCCCTGAATTTCAAACTGCAACCCTTGAGGAAAGCAGAAACTGAGAAATACAAGTGCCTATCATGAAGACAAGACTCAGTCAAGAAATAAACATTGTCAAAGTTGGGCAACTTCAATGCTTAGATAATATAATACACTGCAGTAATTTGTCCAATGCAACTTTTTCCCTCTGAGAGTTTAGTCTTCAGTTTATTATGTTTTCCAGTGAATGAACATTTTGTTAAAAAAAATAGTAACCTACTCTGCAGTCTCTGCAGTAGTTTGACATTCTCTTAGCCCTGTTATAATGATTTGTGCAATTTTTATGGCACAAAATTACTGGTGAAGAGTCAGGGATTCTGGCTCAAAGGATTCTTGCCAGGAGAGAATTTGGCCCACTACATTAAAATTAAAACATTTATTTCTTTTTTATAGAATTCATTCCCCTGGAAACAACCTATTCTGTTAAGTTTGTATCTCTCTGTAGCTACAGTAACACAGAAGTATCAAATAATTTCATTATTACCTTCTGTTTCCTATATCACTAAAATTCATCTTTATTTCTGCACCTTGAGAATCTTGAAACCAGAAAAATACACAAGTCCTAATCGCATCTTTTTAGACAGTATTACATTCTTTCCATCAGAAGTCATTAAGTATCACAGTGAGAAGACTTTGAGGCTTTAATCAGATTACTTAGTAAACTGATGTAAAAGCCATCAGATTTGATTGAAGTTCAATCTACTGTGACAGATTATTCTGCTTCCTTGAAGGAACACACAAACTTGCTCAAAAATATTTATCTCTAGAGGCTTTTATCTGATCATTTTCAGTGATGTAGTAAAGCAGAGGCTTGTATTCTCAGTAAGTTAAAGTCTGCTTACATGGTCAGGAAATGTACTTATAAAAACTAGAAATCACCAGGTGATGTATTTCAGTACTTTTCCAATATCACTGCCATTCTGGGAATGCATCAACCATAACCACAGCAGTTAACAAGAAAGACATCTCTTTTTTCCAGAGTTCAGCATTCTTCATGAGATGCATTGAGGTGCTGCTGGGGCTGCCAGGGTTTAGCGCCCTGTCCTATGCTCTGGCATAATTCGGTTATTGATTTCTGTCATGCTGCACTATCAAGAGCTAATTTCACATTGCATTTCAAGGACAGGAAGACAGGCAGGGACATTGTAGCATAGAAAGGACACAAATTGAGAGAACACATTTAATTTAGTGAACACTATGATACCGTGTCTGAAACTGGGCACTCAGAGGGGCCAAATCTCTCTAATACCTTTCCAAAGCTGAAAAAAGATGTATGATGAAAGATTAGAGTGTAGGGGGGAGGTTCAATGTATGGTGTTATCTGGAAAGAGTTTTACTCTTCCTAGCTCCTGTTAAAAATATGACCTTCACCTAAGTCAACCAGAATATTTGAGTTGTAATTTTCTCATTGCAAAGCAAAGGCAGCAGTGATCCCCTGGGGGATATTCTGGCCAGGGCTCTAAAATCTTTATTATCACCCAAAACTGTGACTTTTCATGATATACATACAATATGCTCAAACCCCAGGGATTTAGGGCAGGCCTGAAGAGACAATGCCCAGCACAGCAGTCAGTGTCTCCAGGAAGCTGACTGGTAAAAATCTCGCTCAGACTAGCATTTCAACATTGTTGTGATTTGAACACTGGATTGGAGATGTGATAGAGATCATATCTTTTTATTTATCATTTCACAGAGCAGCCAACCTGGTGTAAAAAATGACACTTTGTTAAAGATATACTGGGCAGTTTCTCCAAGGGAAATGGAACATACTGGTTTGAATCGGCTGCTGTTTAAGATGGTATGTGATAAATAACATGCAGGTCACTCTCCCTGCCTCTGTCCCCTTCATCTCTGCTCTGTTTACCTTCTATGGATAGGAAGATGCCTCAGAGTTTTAACAGTAATCCAGAGCTTTTTAAAATCAGATACAAGAACATCTGGTATGAAGAACAAAACTCTTTCTTCTGCAGAAATTGGAAAAGGTTCAGAAGAGAGTTCTGTCTCTTCATGAAAGTGAATGCTGTCAGAAGAATTTTATCTTAATATTGCTGATGCAGAGACTCCAGACTTCTTTAATAATAAAACACACACAAATAGCAAGGCAGGATGGCATTAAATGTCATATTATCCAAAGAATATTGCACACCTACAACAATGAACTTTTGGAAGTTGTTAGCTTTCTGTGAAAGAAAGAAATTATGGAACAGACCTGAACACATTTATAACAGACTGTAAAGCCAAATGTGCATTCTGAAGTGTATTGTGGAATTTGATATCAGGTAAAATGAGGACCAGCATCTGAAAAAAAATCTGATAGAAAATAATGAATTAAATACAGAAAACTCCTGAAAGTTTAGAATCATAGAATGACCTGAGTTGGAATGGACCCGCAAGGATGACTGAGTCCAACTCCTTTGCTGTACAGGGCAACCCCCAGATTCACATTGTGCATCTGAGAGCATTATCCAAATTTTTCTTGAATATTTTCAGAATTGGCACCATAACTGCTTCCCCGGGGACCCTGTTCTAGTGCTTCACTACCCTCTGTTTAAAGAACCTTCTCCTAAAATTCAGCATAAACCTCCCCTGGGACGTCTTTCTGCTGCTCCCTCAGGTCCTATCAGTTTGCCAGACTGTAGAGCAGAGGCAGACCTGATTGTGTGACACAGCTATGCTACCAAAGAGCAAAATCATAGGAATAGTCAACAAAACAAAGGAGAAGACAACAAAGGCAGGCAACATGGAAGACAGCAGAAGGTGTGGGAGAAAATACTTACTAAGCATTGTCCCGACCTTGGACAGAGCTCAAAAAACAGTTTTGCCAAAGGAGAGAAACTGTGTGTAAGAATACCTATCATTAGCTGTGATTTAAACTGGAGCACAATTGAAATCTTCATTTCTTTTGAGATGAGTGCACTGCAGTTATAACAATTGTTAAGATTATATTAAAAGATATGCCTGCTTCTCTCCATTAACAATAATGGGGTCCTAGTGGACCAGTTCAGGTTAAAATGTCAATATTGGGGATACAGTGAGACAAAGTGTGCTTAACTCCCAGGAGTCACTTGAAGAGATGCCATGTATAAGATAGAAAAGCTCATGAAGACAAAAAGAAAAAGGTAGATAAATGGAAATTAAAGCAAAAGAAATGGAGACATAGCAGGGAAAAGATAAATTCTCCAAAGATGAAAGTGACATACAGAAAATTATAAGCTACAAACATTGGTGTTGTTAAAGACTGTGAATGAAATGGCAAAAAAAAAATTACTATTCCTGTATTATGCAGGTAGATAAGTTAAATGAAATCGTGGCTCTTCTGTCCAGTACTGGAACACTTGTTTTTATACACATCAGATAAAATTGCATACTGTTTTTAGCTTCTTATTTTTGCCATCAAGAAACATCATCATCAGAGAAAATGACTCGCTGACATATAATCTCATAAGATCTGTATTTGTGAGATGTAACATCCCTGCTACGATAATGACAGGTAAAGAGTTACAATTACATTTCCACTAGATTAAGTATTCTGAAAAACTCTATGATTTAGACACATTTACGTAGTACCTAAGATGCACAAAATCTTTTGGTATTCTGAAAAAAGCTGTTGAAATTTTCAATAATAACATAAGAGGCAAGAAACAGCATTCTTCTCTTGAACCTACCAAAGCAATGTCATAACACAGCATAAGGGAAGTGGTTGAGTCATCATCCCTGGATGTGTAGATGTGTCACTTACAGAGACGGCTTAGTGGTATACTTGGCACTGCTAGGTTAACCTTTGGTCTGGATGACCTTAAAGGTCTTTCCCAATCTAAGGATTGCATGATTCCATAATACACAACAGTGAATTAACAAATACCCACAAACAAAAGGGAAAATCTTGTTCCAATTTTGCACTCTCCATCTTTCTTAATCCTCCTTCCCTCCCCTGTTTTTCACTGACCTGCACTCCTGCAGCAGCCATTGTGCCTGACCTGGCATTCAACTTATTGGAAAACTAATCTAACAAAGAAAACCAGAGATAATACCTTGCCAGATTAATAGACTGACTTAAAATATCATGATTAGGCAAGTGCCAAAAGAAGTATTAGATAAGGGAAGGTTCTAGCAGTAGAGACTGAAAGTTGGACTGCCTCTAGACCTAGGATACCATGCTGGAAACAGCACATGTAAATTGATGTAAACAAATTGAGACAGCATGTGCAAAATGTGTATTCTGATAAAGAATCACATGACTTCAGTGCCTTCCTGACCACAAGACAATGTCTGTAAGCATAATGACAGAGTACATGCACTAAAATTCTCAACTCTAGTGAAGATGTACATATTTTCTGCATATTTCCTGGAAAGTTGTGGCTCACTGAGAGCCAGAAAAAAATAATAGACATCCCGAGTTTCCTCTAGAAGCAGAAAGGAACAAATGACTGCAGAGGAGCCACTGACCCAGATAACATCATGGGAAAATGGTGACTAGAGTAGTAGAGTAACTGATCTTCAGAGATCTGCACAGCAAAGAAAACCAGTCTAGGGGATGATAGAGAGCTGAGGTGCAGTACAAAAGATGGTGTATTTTTTCCCCTCTGGAAAGGGAAGATGTAAGGTTAGCTACAGATGTACTAAGAGAATAGTTTTTATTGATCTAAAATAGTGGTGCTAACAGCCAGACTAAGTGATGTGTACAAATCTCTCTTCTTCCCTCAGAGGTAGTCTCATCATTTTTATGTTTATTTTCGTTTTAATATTGTGATGACTTGGTTTTAAAATTTGGCTGAGGATTTTCCCAAGTGGTCTCAAAGTATCCTACAGTCATATTTGTCTGGTAATCTAAATGGCACAATGGTTAGGGCTGTGTAATGGCCCAAATCCATCCTTACAGTGACACAGTTTACATAAACCTTGGCACAGTTTGGAGTGAGCACTTTTTGAGCACAACATTGGATTTAAGAACCCTGGGGGCCATTTGGACATTTATAGTTTTTCAAGAGAAATATAAGAAATTGTGACTGTATGGCTACAGTCCTCCAGAAGCACTTGTCATCAGGGCAGAATAATTTGGCTCAGCTTGTTTGATTTACTAGCATAAAGATCAACCATAATTTCCACATGCATCTACTCAGAGATCTGGATTGTGTCTGTATACCTGAAGCTGTCACATAAAGGAGAGCTCTACTTTGAACAGTGCCATTATAACTTGTAGAAAAGGGTGGTGCATGAATATAATTATGAAGTTATCATACCCATGTGGAATAAGAAATTTGGGATGATGCACTGTATGTGGGCAATAACCTGTAACTACTTTGAGATGCAAACTGTCTGGAAGGTGTTTGAGGGATTAACTTATTAGCATCTTGCAAAGGTTCACTTGTTTGTTTATGATGAAAAGTAAGAGGAAAAAGAAGACTATAACCCAGAGCTTTGCAGAGCTCCCATGAAATGATCCTAGATGTTTTTCTCCCTTTGGAAAAGAATATCCTGAAGAAAGAAAAATAAAAAATCTTTTAATTTCTGTCCCTCTCCCAGACCTTAAGGCTCCAACTGTATTTGCCATTGCTCTTCATTGTCTATGTTTTCTTATTTTTCCTGTGTAGATGCTTCTCTATGTCTTCTGTCTTGTACGCATTCCTCTCATGCTTCTGACAATTTTTTGACTTTCAACTACTTTCAATACTTTTTGAAACTCTGGATGATTTGCAAACCATGCTTTTTCCCAGTGGTAGAAGAGATCATTGCCTGCTTAGAGACTTCACTATGTTTGCTGTTCTGGGCTTCCAACAGATGACCCATATCTCCTGGGAAGAACAACATCCTGAATTTGGAGGGTGTAGCTTTTTATATTCTACTTCACTGTCTAGTTACATGTTCATATCAACTACAAATATTTCAAGACAGGATTTTGGTGGATATATGACGTGTTGCAAACTCACATCTAAAAAGTTTCAGCTAATAAATAGAAGTTATTTGCAGTGAGTAGTGATGCAAATATTTTTACTTTTTTTCTTCATTTTCATCAGCATTCTACATTGTTTTTGTTTTTCTTAATTAAAAATTACCAGTTTACATAAGGGGCTGCAAGTCATTGTGTCAAGTTATGTCAGTCTCTTCTCTTATATGCCATAAAGGGTTATAAATATAAAGTGAACACACACATTTGAAGTGCAACATTGTCATTGAAAATGGAACCAAATCCAAAGTTTAGCAAAAAAAAAGTGCTGGAATTACTCTAACCTTCAAAAGAAATAGCTTTCCAAGTATTTCCTCCTCCATTTCTTCACTAGTGTTATGTTGCATAGATATTTCACATCACAGAAATGTACTCTGATCCATTTAGGAGCTGCTGGAGTTATGTTGGATTTAATGGCAAGATTTTCATTCGTATAAAAAAACCTGCAAACCTTTCCCTTTTGTTATGGCAAGCATATGCACGATTTAGGCTAAAATTTGGTTTTCAGCACAAGTTTGCAAGAAAAGTCATATGCCAGCACAAGCACTGTTTCCAAATGTTTCTGATGTGAAATGAATAACTGTATCCCTAGGAATTGAAAGCATTAAGGGTTTTTTTATTAGTATGCTCATAAATTTGATGAAAACCTTAAAAAATCAAGTCAGATGAATACTGGGATTCTTTATGTTTCTATTACAATTAGCTTTTAAATATGTTTATGGGATTATAAGTTTGGTTGCCAGACAACTGCTTTGAAATGTTAGGCCCTAGTAAGAAATTTCATTACAACGGAGCCTTCCATTGAGTATTAATGTGAAAAAATCTCACTTAGACAAATTATACTGATTGGATATCTCATAAAAAGTAATCACCAATAAGGAAGCTTTCTACTGAACTGCATTTGGATATGTAACTGGTTCAAATGTAATCAATATCCTTGTTAAGGGTAGAGAAATATCAAAATTAGCCTTGTAAAATATGGGAAGACAGATCTCGTTCCACAGACAGTTGGATACTCACAATGACAGATGTTTTACAGATAAATTTGCATCCCTGGGTGAGGTGCAGTTTTATGAAAAGTCTAGAGTACTACAATCCAAAAAACCCCAGAAGTCTGTTGCTGAAGGCTGAAGGGGAGTTTACACTAGGAATAGGGAACATACACTTAACACCAGAATAATTTCATGTTAACACTTGATATGTCTTAATAAATACTGGGTATATTTAGTATATCTTTCAGTTGCACATGTAGCAAATCAATAAGAAACTAATACTTGACTCAGAGAATTCTGTATCAGTTTCTGTAAACTGTGGTTTGTATGACACAGAAAGAAGTGCAAGTTCCTATTTGATTAAAAGTCTAGAAACTCAGAGATTATTAGAACAATGAACATGAATAAAAGAAATAAGTGATCCCATCCCGTCATACCCATTCATTTCCACTGCCTCCTTACATACAGCACTGAACCTTGTTTGATCCCTATGTGTGCTGATTCAGTTCACTAGTAACAAATAAACTACAAAAGAAATAAAACACATTATGAAGAGTAAGATTACAAAATATCAGAGGAAGACAGTTTCTCATGGTACATTTATTCTGACACTGAATCACTTGTCACATGTACTCCAAAGAAAATGAACTGAGTTTTAGAGGACAAAGGCATACAAGGGAATTTTATTTCAAATTAGTTCAACCCCCCTCCTGCAATAGAGCAACTGGAGCATAGGAAGCAGCCTGTGCTCCTATCACCACTGACCAGGACCACAAACAAGAAAAACTGGGATGTTTCTTCAGGACTGCTGGAGTTCCATGGCTTTTAATGGACCTTCTATATTCACCATAAACCAAATATGCATTCCTTTGAATATAAGATTGAATGTATGCCTGGAGAACTGAAAAATATTCACTTAATAAAGTTACACAGATGTGGCAGAGCCCAGGCTTGCAATTGCAGTCTTTTTTTTTTTTTTTCCCCCAGCGTACCATGCTGAATACAATGCAAGGGCTGGTTTTTCTTCACAGAATCACAGAATCACCGGGTTGGAAGAGACCCACTGGATCATCGAGTCCAACCACTAAGCACACATAAGCACAGTGAAAATCCTGGATTTCTTATCAACTATACTGTATTTACAAAAAAAAAAGGAAAACACCCTGACATAATTTCACAGCATTTCCAGGACATTTTGGTTCTAATTGATTGTTTGACTTTTACTGGGCTCTTTTTTTTATATGCCCCTGTATGTAGGGTTTTGTTTCCTTTACAAGGAAACTGTGGGATACTAGTGTTTCTGGGAAGCTTTCTGTTTCTCAGAGGTATCCCTCCTTCCACTTCAGCCTCTGAATTCATCTTTAGTAGTATGAGCACTATTTAAACAACAGCAAAAATAACAATAAAATGAAATTTCTTCCCAGCCATGATATTTTTTCTAAGAGAAATTGGCCTTGTTACACCTGCTATTATTTCCAGACATAGAACTGTATACATTTTAGAGTGAGGGAAAAAAATGCTGTAAATGTGCCTTTTTCAATACTTGAATGATACCTGCTGCATTGTAAACTTTTCTGAAGATAAATAAATAACAATGACCTCTACAATTAATCACAATGGAGTAAAGTGGCAGAATATATCTGCTCGTGAACACCTTACTTGGAGACATTGTTCCTCAAGGCACTTCAATGTTATTTAAAGATAGAGAACAGCTTCCAATATCCAAAGTAAACAGTAATATAATGGCTTGTGTACTTACAGGACACTCAAGAATGGTTCAGCTGTTTGAGTAGCCACAAATGGGTGTCTTTTATTAAAAAGTACTATTGATCACAGTCTTGTACAGAAAAAGATATCCAGAACATAAATAGAGCTCTGCTAAAATATTGAGCCCATATCACCTCTCAGTACAATTCCAAAATTTCTTCAGTGCAAAGTAGGATTACTTTTCTAAATATTAAGAAATTCTTAGTTTGTTTCTAAAACAGGACTTTGTTCTGGAACCACCATATTTCTTCTGTTTTGTCACCAAATACAAAATGAATGCATTAAGTTACAAAATAAATTAAATAAGTTCAGTTGTCTTCTTTCTCTCCTTAAATGTTGTCTTATTTCCTCTCTAGGGAAGCGGTAATATAATTTGAAAGACAACATAGTATCTCAAGATTAGTTCTTAATTACTTCAAAACCAATGTAAAATAACCTTCTGCTTGCAATTTTGGAGGGGAATTTTGTCTCTGATTTTACAGTTTTCTTTTTGTCATTTTTTTGGCATTGCTGAAGATCATCTGATTTCAAAGATTTTTAATCTTGAACATTTCTTTATTGAAAAGCAAGAAAAGGGGTTTTGGGGAGGGGAGAAATTAACATATTCTTCGTATTTTTTCTATTACTTAAAACTTCCATATGGAATTTCTCAAGGGCTTGTTTTCTATTGCTTATCTCATAAACCTTTCTTTACTATAATTGAAAATTACCTGCCTACAAAGCGAAAACTGAAAATGACAGCATGTTTCCTCTTTGAGATAGATGTAATTTTTCTAGTAGATAGTGGAACACAGTGTCTGTCAACATCTAATATTGTGAGGATTACTTCTTTTTCATTGTATACGTGTTTATCGCATCAGGACACATAAACAGAGTCAGATTTTGTTAAGCAAAAATAAGACCCGAAGGGCCAAATTCTGTGAGCAGTGATTCTTATATTCTAACACAAAATATAGCTTCTGTTAGACATTTTTCTTCCATCAGCACTTTTTTTTCATACTTGAAAGTAACTATTACATTTTTGGAAAAGGGAAATGCACTAGAAGTCAGGATTTAAAGGCTTCATTAACAAATATAAACCTGGACAGGCTGCCTTGAGGATCATAGCCTATCCTGCTCTGTAAGGATACTTTTACAATTCAAAGCAAGCTATGTTTTTTTAAAAAATGTCATTTGATGTTATATTGTCTTGTTGTAAAATATTTGTAACATATAATGATGTAAGAGGCCAGCTGGCCACTAATGGCATCAGCATACTTTACCAGTACTATCATCAGAAAGACTGTTGAAGGCAGATGGCCCCTTTTTTTGCAGCTTTATCCCATAAGAGATCTTACCAAGGACAGGCGCCCTACAAACCTCACTGTAATGAGAAGAACATTGCTTTATTGACTATAAAGCCTCCCTGCAAACAAGCTTAAAAGCAATATGTGCTGGAGAAGACTAGTGGCACGTATGTTCATAATCAAAATAGAGGACTTTGGGCTGAAGCTTTGTTAAATGACTTCCATCTCCTGAAAAACTTTCCACTGAAATATTGGATTGGCATTCAAAGCTGCTGTAATACAGAGAATGGTTTTGCTGTCGTATTGGAGAGAGGAACACAAATTACAGTAGTTAATTATTGTGTATCCTCTCATTCCATGCCCATACTGCAAGGAGTTAAAATACAGATATAAGAGGAAAAATTACTCAGACTTAGTTGATCATACAGAGATTAATTTTTATGATAGTGTCATTGAAACATGTTTTACAGTTTGATAGCCCAGATGCGCATTTTCCCTGGGTAACAAAGGTTCAATTGGTCACGCTTCTTTTAGTTTTAGGGCTATCAGAAATAACATTGTCATGGTCTCAATTTCTTTTTGTCTTATGATAATGGAAATAGCCTGTTTTGAAACAGTGTGCCATATTTTGCGTGACTAACAATTGCTGTTTATCTTCCTGGTGGGACAGTGGTTTCGTTCTTGCAGGTCTTGGTGGTTTTTCAAATGTGTTTTCCAGTGATATGTCTGTCAGTGCTTTTAGAACCACACAATGTTCCTGCTTAAATCATCTTCTGTAGCAAGCGGATTTTGTTCTCTGGAACTGTGGTTACTTACTTTTTGGTACAGGGGAAGCATAAAGCAGGCAAATTTCTAGATCTTATTCACAAGATATCTTACACTTCAATTCATTGACATCTTGTCTTTTAGTGGGGACAGCCACATGTATGGATCTATATTATTACTATGTTATATGTATATAAGAACTATCATAATTCATTCTTTTTTATTTGAGTTCTTTAGAGGTTTTTTTTTTCTTTTGTCCAACCCATGTGGTTAGCTAGAATCTAGGTTACTATGGGCTATTTCTTCTAGCAGGAAAAATTTATAGTTATTTCTTTGGGGCATAATCTTTCCTTATTTACTAAGAATGCACAAACTATGTTCCCTGGAACCCAAGAGGAAATTGTGACAGAGGATAACATATATTTCTTCACCGTTCCTACCCTAGTTCCGTTGGCACTTGAACTCTTATGTTTTTGTCTTGTCTCCTCAAGGAGTCTTGTGTATTTTGCAGCCTTTTTGTCTCTTTTTCACTGCTGGGATTTTGAGGCTTCATTGTCTGAGAGGAATAGTAATTTGTCATGCTTTTCCTGAGACAGTCCTCTGCCTACTCAGTTTAAAAACTTGAGCACCTTCATAGGTGCCCTTTTATAGATCTGTGGCTTTAGGCTGAGTTTTGCCTGGAGACCTATAGTATTTCTTTTACCTACATACAAAAAAAGCCGTAATAACTCTTGCAAGGAAAGATATTGGCTCTGTATTCTTTTGTTGGGTAAGGATTAACTCAGTGCAGTACATTCACTGGGCAACTGTAATGTGTTCTGTTACTAAGCACTGAGCACACATAGTTAAGATAAAGGATGTGTCTTCAGTGCTGCACCCTACAGCTCAAGGGAGCTTGCAGGAAGATATGAACACAGCTTTCTCTCTGGAAATATTTTCAGAAATAAGAGCGCAAATTCAGCATTTTCCCCCTGGCCTTCTCTTTCTCCTGCCATCTTTAGTTAAAAATGGTAGGAATCTTGAGACCATTAAAATACTTGGTCCAGTCTAGAAATGTGTTTTCAGTTCAGAGAGCTGTTGCTATGGATTTCAGCTACTCCAACAAACTTTGTGGAAATTTTAGATTTTTCAGGAAGCTGATGAGTCAAAGGCCAGTCAATCACATAGTGTTAGCTGAGGAAATAACAATCAGAAGCTTTCATCTACAACAATTTCATTGCAGGATTCTCAGGGGCAGGACCATGTTCTGTCTGATTTGAGGTAGCCTTGAGTCAAATCTACCTGTATCTTCATCCAGCATCCATGCTGTGAAACAGCACTACAGCATTGCAATTTTACACACACAAAATGTCTTAAGGAAGGAAGATACAGACCAATAATGCCCCTAAGGCCTTTTCTGGTGTTAAAGAAATTCCCTGTTGGACATTTATTCTGCAATGACTTTGATCAATAGTTCCTGATTGAGGAGGTGGATTTAACTTCCAGGTGAGATTCCTCATGCATGTCATGACTGTGAACATGAGTGGCTCAATGAAGACAGCTACAGAAATACCAGAGCTTATAGATTTACAGCACTTTGCATGGCTTTGCATTGCAAAACCTATCTTTGTTATTTATAACACCACATTAACTGAAAGAACACTTGACAATGCTTTGTTTCATTTTTTTTTTCTACTTTGAAAAACTCTCCTTTGCATGTATCTGACATCCTGGACATGGAACAGCATGTGGTTCTGTTCACACTTGCTGTATGACCTTGTATTTTGATTTGTACACAGCTCACTTCTCTTAGATGTCCAGAAATTGCCTAGTTTAAGCTAGCAAACTAAACTTTCTTTAGAAGCAATGAAGAGAGGAGGTTCGTCCATGGGGTGAAATATTCCACCTGCACTGGAGATTAATTTTGCAATGGATTAAAACACCCTTGGAGTGACCATAAAGAAAATTCATCTGCCTCAGAGAAGACACCTAATTCTTGCACAGCTAAAGTTAAAGGACATGAATCCCACCTTCAGGAGAATGTGGATTTTACCAGACTCATGTTCTTATGTGTTTGTTAAGTACATTTTGCCTTCATATCCACAGTCCTCCAGACATGCTGCAGTTCTGATCTCTGCAGGGATGTCTTTATGGGCATTGTGATACAAACAATACTGATATTGATTTTTATATCCTGAACAAAATAACATCTCATCTTTTACAATTTGAAATGTGCTTCTTGCTCCTGAAAGGAGCAATATAAGCATCATAGTGTTTATTATATTTCTTCAAATTGAGTTTGCTAGGCATGGTGATTCCAATAATATAACTTATGGCAGGTGTGATGTGGACAGGGAAAGGGTTGCTCAAGGCAATGGTAATTCTCTCGTCATACAGCCCCCCAAAATATACACCATATAGCAGGTGTTGGTAACAAGAGAGAGTCTGCAACCTTACCTGCTTCCCCAAAACCCCATCCTACACAATTCAACACACAGTACTAGAGTCAAATTTAATTAATTTTTTCTTGATGGTTTTATTGCTATCTTGAGACTGCACAGCACTTTTAGAAAATGACCATGTTCCATTTTTTGCTTTACAAGGTCCAACACAACCCACCCCCAGGACTGTACTTATAACCCTTTTTATTCAACAAATTGAGAAAATCAACTTTGATCACCTTAAAACCAGTTCCCTTCTGAGATGACATACAGCTGCATGTGATGCTACCAACATTCAAAACAATTCCACAGACCATTTTTGAAAGGCTGTTGAGAATCTCCTTTGGTTTTGCTTCCACTTCTTCTGACAAAAAAATGGGTTCCTTTGAGCACCAACTCGATCTTTGGGATCTCTTCACCCTAAGCTTCGGTCAATAATTTAATATTTCCATCATGGATTTCTTCAGTTTCACAAGAATCTTAGTGTTAACTTACTGCTCACTCTTACATATGATTTTCTGTTCAAGGGTAAGAAAACACTGATATTTGAACATTTGTCTGCTAATACTGCAGGAAGCAAACGGGATGAGCCTTGTCTCACTTTCAAGTTAGGAAATGTTCTATAATCATCTCTTTGTCTCTCTCCTCCCACTCCTGGTTCCTGAGGTATAGGGTTAGTCCCATTTTTTTTCTGTTGGACCTTGTATGTAGCTACAGTACTTCTGGTGTTGTAAAATGAAAACATTAGTGAAAACAGTGCAAGCTGCTAGCAGTGCTTGCTGCAAAGATTTTAATATTCTGTTTCCAAAGTATTTTTTAAGTAATGCCTGCTATTTGTGATGAATCAACTATCATTTCACATTTTTCATCTTTTTATTAATGAACATAAGAGGGTACTGTCATTTTAGCTAGAAAGGAATCTTAGACCATGCTTACAGCTGATGTGTTTTTGTAAACTGACCAGGAGTGGTTGAAGTAGGCCTGGAAGGGCATCACTGTATAGAAAAAGGCTCTGCTTCTGAGCCAGTGCAGCTTGCAGCTTTAAATATTTAATTAACAGATTGCCTGCTGCTAATTGTGAACTGCAGCATGTCAGAACTTGGCTAACTAAACTGGTTCAGACTTACCTGGCATGAGAGATGTTACCTGAAGAGGAGGGAAAGTATGGGTGTTGTTTGTTTCATGCTTGTAAACCCTTCTAATCAACATCCTAACTCTTAGGAAAGGGTTCAGTTCCGTCAAATGCCTGAAGATAGGGAGGTTAGCACTAATTTAGGATGTCACTCTTACGGCACTTCCTACTGCCTGAAGCCTAGCCTGGAGTCTTGTGAGTTAAAATTAATTTTTAGGGGGTCAGTTAGTTCTCAATGATAGGGTTCATCTTAGTAACCAAGAAGAAATATCTAAATATCTAATTACCTAAATAAATAAAAATGATCATTTTTTCCTTGTGATTAATGAGCTGAATTTGTTTATTGAAGAAAGGACCAGTGATCTAATACAGCCAGTGCAGCAGAGGAAACAGATTAGCAGAGGAGGGAAGTGAGCAGAGAGGAAGGAAAAATAAACAAAATTTGATAGTACAAACTCTCAGATGGACTCGGCTATCTTGTGTAGCTTCATCTTCAGAATGCTTAATACTGATGGCTACTTTGGATCCAAGATGCTATGAGAATGCTTTAAACTGAAGCAATGTTTGAATGCTTCATTTAAAAACTTAGTCTCTTCTAGTCATAGTTTTACCAGCTAAGCTAGAAGAGCAATGATATTTCCAGTGCACTACAAGAGCACCTCACCTCTGCCCTTTTAGATATCACACAGTTAGGCATTTGCAAGTTAAAATAGAGCTTGTAACTTCGTAGAAGATGATGTTCATAATAAGCATTTACAGAAGAAAACTCAAGAACATTTTCAAGCAATAATTCAAAATAAAGCACTTGAGCACACCAAATGTCTTTGGGATTTTCTCAAGCTTTGTTTAAACAACTGGTGCTTCTTTTTTTCCCCCAATATATAATGTAACATTTAATATTCTACACAAAATAAAATGAGCTAAAATATTTACCACCCTGTAGTTTTTCTGCTATACTTCTATTAAGTCCAACAACTGTGCGTTAAAATAATTGCTTTATGCCTGTTAAGGGGTACTGGAAAGATGGAAAAGTAAAAGTTTAAGGGAAACCATTTATATGAAATCAGAGTGTTTTGTTTACAAAAGGCAGACATTCACCAAGATCTGCAATTAGCGCAATAGCATCTTTTTGCTTAGAAAAAAATCAGGTTTACAAAAATCTGACTGTCAGTAAGAATGTAACTCTGATCCATTGATTTTTTTTTTTCTGGCACAGTTCTATTACATTTCTTGATTCATAAGAAAATAAGACTTTCATATCCTATTTTCTTTCATGTAAAAAAATACCTAACCAACAAAGAGAGAAGGCTGAGTAGGTCCTGTATCTTATGGAGAAACCTGAAAAAACTTATAGAAGGAAAAAAAAATGTGTGAAATGCTTTTCTTAATAGAAGTCTTTTCAAAAATGCCTTATAATAATACAATAACGTGTTGAAGCTTTGCAATTTATTTAGTATATTTGTTTTGCACATACTTATATACTGCCTGTATTGAAATACTGAGGCAATTTTGTACGTGTAACTAACCAAACTTATAATGTTCTGTTGAGGTTAGTAATAGTCTACATGAAAGGTTATTTACTACATTTTAGTGGCCAGCTTGGAGAAGAAATGCATGTAATAAATTTGTGACTGCTACGTGTTAGTGATTTTTGAACTCAAACTAGTAGAAATGTATCTGAGTAATTTTAGAGTAAGACTCATTTGTGATATTTAGTGGTATTTAAAATTTTGTTAAAATCTATGCATTCATTAAAAAAAGATAAGTTTATCATGCCTCATATTTGTAGAGAAAAAAAATCATGATATTATCAAAATCACAAAGTAGAAAAGAAGAATCTTTACATTAGTTTTTTTTTTTTTCTAAAAGTTTGTGAAATTAACATTTACATTACTTTTTTCACCCTAGCGGCTGGAAAAAATATAAAATTTCAAAATTTCTATTATGAAACATAGCAGGAAAAACAATAAGCTGCAGTAATTCTAAAAATATGCTTCAGATGTAACTTCTATTCTACAAGTCTTTTAACTGTAAGTAAATGTTGAAGTGTATGCACTAGTCTCTTATTAAGTATTATTCAATAAAAATATATCATCGGCCAGGAGTTGCACCATAACTTAGAGCACCAGTTTTTATTAACTTTTATCTGCTATTAATTAACTAACTTATCCAGCATTCAGAGAGAAGCTGTTACATATTTTCTTCAGGGTATTCCATGTTCTTCAATACAAAATGTGTCTTCTGTGCAAAATTTAACTTTGAGACCACAAGCTGTAACAGCACAACATACAGTATTGTATGCACAAATAATGCCATCTGGGGATGCTAATGAGCTGGTTTGCAATTCATAGTCCACTGCTTATTTGCATCATCTGTCAAGGGAATGTGGAAGATGGGAGGAGGCATTTTATTTCCAAAACAGATTTATTTTGATTACTTTTCCTCTCTCAGCCCAATTGAATTTTGCATAGCAATTGAACCTCGCTTGGGATACCATCAGTAGGGTTTGACATCAGGGTAAGTTGCTTCCATTAGAGCCTTTGTTTGCCAAGGCTTCACAGCACCCAGCCATGTTCTCCTTTGCACTGTTCACAACCTTAGCAGAGAGCAAAAGGAGAGATACAGCTGGCAGATCATGTATGATTACAAGGCTGGCATTTAAAGTGCTGTAGGAAGTCATGTCTATAACATACAGTGATAGACGGCTTAATGAGAGGGGCTGGAGTCCAGAGCTAGCAACCATCAATTACCACTGGAAAACTTCTCTCTAATATTTCAGGTCTACATGAACTACCCAAATCTTTAATGTCTTTTATAGCAACATGAAACCAGCATCCTGAACATATGAAGGCTAAAGCACATTTTTCCACTTGTTATCTTTCATCAACACCATCACATTCAAGATTACAACCTGTAACCTTACCCTACCTAGAACTACACACTATAATGTGAGACCGCACGTGTATGTCATCATGTCAAAACACCAGACATTTTCCTTGTTGTTGTTTCTCTTGGCTCCCCAAAGTAAGACCTTTGGTTTTTCCTCGGAAACAGCAAAAAACAAACACACAGACATTTCATTGTACTGCTGGCTGAAAAAAAGAAACTCCATTTGGAACTGAGTGTGCATGCACTGTTTTATTTAAGAACATCAGACAACAGGAAAAGTATATGGTCTCTTTGGTCATTTAGACTTATCTCCACCATAGACAATGACATCATATCATAGGGGTTTTTTAAAGTATTATTTTTAAACTGGCTAGGTTTCTTTTTCTCCTGTTCTCCCAGAAGACTAGCCGAGAACATAACTACTTAGATGGAGAGAATGCATCTAATGTCTAGCTCAAATTAATTTCTATTGGTTTACATGAATTGTCACATGAATTGTGACAATATTGTCCTCCAACTTAAAAAGCTCTTTTCTTAAACTCACTGAATCCCTCAAATGATTTTATATATGTAATAAAAATAGGGAGTGCTTTTTGTAAAAATAATTTTTATTTTAAATTACAAATATATTCCTTAAATTGAAGCCTAAAAGGAGGTTGGATTTGACAGGACATTTCCTTCAATCAACTCTTGCAGTAGTAAGCATTATATGCAATTTCTGTTGGAGTCTGTCTTTACCTCCCAGGTTCTTTTTTTCTGCTCTAGACATTGAGCATCTTCACACAAGTTTAATGTGTTTTCACCACATGCATAAGAAAAAAAAATCCAGTAAAAAATTGCTCCCTCCCTACTCTCAGTCTGGTGGCTGTCACTGCACCTGAGACACTAGGTTTCCTTGTCCCTGGTCAAAATACTTCTCTGAACCATTTTTCTTTCCATGGCTGCTTCCTCATTCCATAGTACAGAGCAATAAGCATTAAAGAATAAGAACAGGTCGATAAAGAAGAAGTTGAGCTCAATCAGCCTGGAGTTTTCACCTCAGTTTATCTAATATGTTACAATTGCAATACTTCCCTTGAAGAAAAAGCTTAGGACTTACTCAATTAGTAAGTGATTGCTTTTCAAAGTTTGTAGTATTGGGATACATAACATATAGACAAATGTGCAGGTTCTTCCATATCTACAAATGTAAGTTTCTCTCACAGATTTTTCAAACCACTGTTTTTCTGTGAATAATGCAACTATTACTACTTTCTCAGTTTTAATTTTCAAGGAACAATATATAATATCTTGTAGCTAGGTAATAGCAGTTATTTATTATAAAATAAGAAACAGTACAGAGAAATAGAAATAAGAAAAAATAAATGGAAAACAAGCAGAGCTGAGTATTTCTTTTCACAATTAAGAGACTTTAATGAACTTTGCATCAAATCTGTGCTTACTTCCATCTATTTGTTCAACACCCACTTCTGCAGTCTGATGATGCTGTATTCTGACCAAATATAACAGAAGTTGCAGCTCAAATCTGAAAGAAATTATTTGGGTTGAAATCTGCCCTTTGGTGGAGCTCAGATGAAATTTCTCTTTCCAAGTTATTTGCTGTGACTCATTACCATGATTTTTAGCATCCTTGGCCCACAAGTTACTTACCTAAGTTAAATGTCAGAAAGATAAATGTCTAAGCCTCAGCTAGTCATGCTAGAATCCTTTTATACTCAGCGGAGAGAAATAGACTCTGCCAGGGAATGACTGATTTGACCATTTAAATGTCTAACTTACAGTAGAGGTACCCTGTCTCAATTTGCAGTGCCTTTATATCCAGTCTTTCTAAGGTAGAGTAAGCATCCCTTTTTTATAGGTGAGGCTATGAAGCAGAAAAACTGCTGTTTCTAGATTTTAGCTTTAAAAAAACCCCAAACCAAAACCCACTTCCAAAGGAGCTGTGAATCCCCCAGGTCTCTGTCAAGATCTATACAGTTTTTCCAAGGAGGCTGCACTCAGGTTGAGCTCATCCTTTTTCACAACATTAGTTGAAACTGAGGAGTGGGCTTCTGCAAACTTCCTGAAGTTCAACAAGGCCCTGTACCCGGATTGGGTCAATTGTCATTATCAATATACATTAGGAGATGAACTGGTTGAGAACCGAGAAGGTTGTTTGTATACTGCAAGTTGGATGGGGCTTTGAGAAACCTGATCTAGTAAAGGTGCCTTATAACCCAAATCTTTTTATATTCTACGATTCTATGAGGTTGGAATTCAGTAATTACTGAAGTCAGCAGGTTAGTAAGAGTTTTTATTCTTGAACGCCCACTACATATACTGAGGAAAACATATTTAAAACTCCAAGATTCTTTTAAAGTTCACCTTTAAGTGTTTGTGATGGTTTCAGTGAAAACCCTCCCAAAAAAGACCTCCCCCTGCCCTGAAGGGAAGTTAAGGATCCAAAAACACAGCAGGAAAGCTAACAAGAGAAAATCACCACTCTCCTTCTAAATAGCAGAACCTCATTAATCAACACCCAGCACTCTGCACTGCTCCAGCAGCCGACAGCAGGCCCCTGAGAAGAAGAAGGAAGAGGAGTGTCTGACTCCCTGATTTAATACCCCCAGATTTACGTAGAAAATCACATGGAATACTGGGAAATGTAGTTCTTCCTCAGCCACAACCTGGCTATTCAGGAGCGTCCAAAATCAAACCCATCACAGTGTTTATGCCTGCTTTATAGGATACAGGAAATTCTGTTACATTCTGAAGCAATTCATTAATCAATGAGGCAAAAATAAAGAAAAGAACATTTTACAAGGAAATTGACCACTAGAAATAGCACCAGTTACCTGAAAAGCAGTCCATGAGAACAACATTAAGGTTCTTATGCCTCTTACGGTTTTCCAGAAGATAAATAACACTGTGTGATCCAGTTTTATTTACTATACTGAGCTTGGAAATCCATTTTATTAGGACAACAGAAGGTAAAATGACTTTAATTTGGCTTTTCAAATCTTAACAAATGTTATATTATGCACCTTATTTTTATAGTTTGGTTTTCTTGGATGTAAATACTCATTTTCAGGCTCATTAGTTGTCATTCAGTTATTTCTCTTGCAGTTTTTCTACTGTTTCCTTCTTCTTGAGTTTGCCTGAATATATCTGACAAAGTGACAACATTGACCATATTTTTGATTAGTGAGAGCATCAAGTTTTGACAAGTTCTTGTACTTGGTCTAAGATTTCAGGCATTTTGAGATGACTCTAAATCTGACCTCAGATATTGTCAGTAAACTATATCATGATCACCAAACAGTATCCTGATATTTGCTACTTATGTGGTATCATTTTGATTTCTTATTTGAATAACCCTTACCCTAGCTGATATTGTACTGAAAGATGTTGCAATAAATCAAACTGCTCTTAAAACTGAAGAAAAGAGTATTGTTTGTACAAAGTACAAGAGTGCTGGCTTTGAAAAATAACATTAAAAAGGCTTTAAGTGATTTGAAGAGATCTGCAGGCCACATTTCTGAGGATTGCCTAGTAAATATCTAAAAGCCAGCCTAAGCTATTTTAAAGCAGTACACAACTGCAGAATGTTGTGAGCATTTTATTGCAACTGCAGTCAGCAAGTTGGATTAGACATCCATCCTATACAGAGCTCTGTGTGTCTGGATTACTCTCCAGATGAGGTGTTCAGACAGACTTCAGCATTTATCAGTTCTACAGGGACAGCTCCAGAAGAAAATAAAAAGTACTACTTATGTGATCAGAGTCCAATTTCTGCAAAAACTGTTTTGTTGGGCATTTCTGTCAGTGTGTCATAAAATTTTAGCTGTCCTGATGAGATATAAATCTTGGAAGCCCTCATAAATTGTCAAGATAAAAACATTAATTTATTATTTTTTATCAGAAGAGATATCAAGTGGCAGCAAGTTACTGTATTGTAGTACAAGTGACAGATCTGTTTTCCTGCTCCCAGGCAAGAGTTTCTCATTTCTACACATCAGCAGTCTGACCTAACACAAACTATTTTATTTCTACTATTAACACCATTCAGAGATCACTAAAAGTGTCCTTTGCAGGTGCCTCTTTCTGAAGATATTGGTCAAAGGAGATGAGCAGGTGTCAGAGGTCTGTGTTTATCCCTTCTGTGTTTTTTTTTTTTTTTTTTTTGCAGCCAGTGGAGCTGGTGCAGTCAGATTGCCCTGTACAATTTGTGTACACTTTGAGCCATTATCTTGAAATTTTTGGGGGGAGGCCTTTTAAAATTCTGACTCGATGTTTTCCTACAGATGCATGCAGACTTCACATTAGAGCTCTGCAGACTAGCAGCAGTCTTCTGAATCCACTCTGGGAATCATAAAGTAAATCTTCATATACCAGATAGGAAAGCTTTTTGAAGCAAAAGTGCTACCAGCATAGTGTGAGTATTAATGTGTGATTACCTATAGGTACTGACCATGCACATTTAGGTGTAAGTTTAGCCAGTTAAACTCATAGATGTATGACTGTTCCTCCAATTCTTCAGATCAGATAACAAAAATCAAACCATAACAGAATAAAACAAGAAAAACATGCAATGAAAGAGAAAGTAATTCAGTATCCATGGAGATTTCCCTGCTATAATATATCCTGCTAGTCCAAAAAATGAATATATAAGGTTAATTGGTCCTTCATTCTACTGAGATTTGGTCAATAAGGAATAATATTAGATGAGAGGACGACTGTGCAGATACCTTTATTGCTGTATTTCTTGATTTCGCTAAGCTTAATTCAAGGACCTAAATATTGTTTTTATATAGTCTCATATATTTAATTATTAAAGGGTTTAATAATAGCAGACTGCATCCAGTCACACCCAAAGGACAATCTTCTTCATATTCATAATTAGATTTGTACATTTACCAATAAAACAATTCATTTCATAGCAGGTGAATTACAACAACAGAAGAATGAAAAATACTTCCTAAGTCTTTTTTTTCCCAGTAAATCAAAATATAATATCTGTAGGTGAAATTATACTGTCACAAACATCTGATATTTCTGTCTCTTATCGGTGACAGACAGTAGTTATAAGAAAAAGGTACCGAGCAAATCACTTCAGATTCCATTTCACAACTCATATTATATAAAGGCATGAGTGTGAGTACAAGATGTTTTCATAACCTGTTCATCATCTGGCCTTTGGGGTTTGTTCTGCTGACAAGGGTTGAAACTTTTTTATTATTATTTTGTACTATGGATTTTCAAGTGTTATTGTTTTCAGAGAAAATATTTTTTAATGGAACTTCAGACAAAGGTATAATTCAAAAATATTTTATTATTGAATGCAAAAGAAAATAAAATGTTAATATCAAAAATACTTCTTTTTTTTTCCCTCCCAGGTCTCCTTTATATTCACACATAGTGGGGTAAGAAAAGCTAACATCCGGACAAAATCATTGATGTACTTATTTATTTATTACCTTTCAGTGGCACAGAGCATAGTGAATTATTCCTGTTATACTGTATTTGTAGATGTCCTTGAAAACAGAAGTCCAACCTAATGAGCATAGTAGTGGCTTGCATGGCACTGTTATCTGATCATGAGACTGAACAGATTTGTCTGTGGGGGATCTCTATGCCCCTCAATAAATAGTTATAACTATGTTACAGAATTTCTACATAGGTGTGTATGAAACTCACAACAAAACAAACTCAACGATAGCATCTGCTGACATAGATAAGGAGAGAATTTACAGGTATCTTACCTTGACTGCTTGCCTCTTTTTTTTAGGGGTATTTATTGGGCTCTGAGAAGGTAAAGAGAACAAAATATCTTTGGTGTTGTACTGCTGTCTGTTTAGATGAACGTCACTTGACTTGTTACGTGGCTACNGGACAAGAGGGAATGGCCTCAAGCTCCGCCAGGGGAGGTTTAGGCTAGAGATTAGGAGGAAGTTTTTCACAGAAAGGGTCATTGGGCATTGGAATAGGCTGCCCAGGGAGACATGGCACTACAGCCACATGGCTCCTGGGGCAAAGCTGGTACATGTCTGATCAGTCTCAATACTGGCAAAATAAGACAGCATCTCTCTGCCCATCCAGGCTCATATATCCCAAGCCCTGCATAGCCTGCTAAGTATTTCATTGAAAACCAATTATCACATTAACCTCAAGTAAAAAACAGAGATTTCTGTTAGTAAAAATGCCAGGCCTTGTAGTTAAAAACTGAGAGGAACCTTGTACTGATTCACAGGAAAAGCTTTCTTTTCTTTTATATCTGCAGTGCTACCAAGTACTATTAATCTCTGAGTTAGCAACAGAAATTCATGCCTTGATTTATTTTCCTATTCATGGACATCTCATGCCTTTTGAGATTTCCTGGGTGTTTTACATAGAGCTAGCAAATGTCACAGCCCAAGGAGACTCTTCTGGAGTCAACCCTTTCTCTACTAGGTGTTTTACTATGTGCAGACACTTGCAAAGAGGTTCATACACAATTTAGGAGTTCGTAACAATGATCTAATTTATTGGTTAACACACAGAGCAAAAAAACAGACTATAGTCATGGACTTAACATTGATATTCCTAGCACGTGTATGACAGACTCCTGATGGATCTCTGCTGGTCAGGCATCAGGCAGTCATCAGTTGAGTGAGGAAGCGGTGGTCTCCATAACACTTGGTCAAATATTCCAGCTTGCTGAATTTCCATCTTCCAGTTCACTGTTGCTTTTTTCTCTCAGGTTTTCATAGTTCTTTGCATAGGTGTTATTCTCTGGAGACCTTCAGCTAGTGACCCCTACTACTTAAGCCAATCCTTGCTCCTATGGTTTTATTTTACTTACTCTCTATGATTTTAACAATCTTCCTTACAACCCAAGAGCAGATGTTTTTTTACCCTGTAATGTTGTCACACATAAAATTGGCCCCTGATTCATAGACACCCCTGACCAGTAGGTTACAATACCCTAGGTTTCTTATACATTGATATACATTGAATATATATATACATATATACGGGTATATATACACACATATATACGGGTAGACGAGGTCCTTAGGGACATGGTTTAGTGTTTGATAGGAATGGCTGGACTCGATGATCCGATGGGTTTCTTCCAACCTGGTGATTCTATGATTCTATGATTTAATTTATGGTAACTGAGTTGAATGAGGGTTCTCTCTCCCTATGCTTTCATCCTCTCTTGTCCACACATCGCTAGCCTGGAAAGATCATGAAGTTGGATAGAATTTTGAAGCTTGGGTGGAAGGTGGAAGCTTTGAGAGGGTAGCTGGACCAGATGATCTCCAGAGATCCCTTCTGGCCTAAATTGTTGTCTGAGTCTAGTGAGGATGCATTTGTGAGCTGCAATGATGCTCATAAACTGAGTTTAGGTGAGCTTTCCTATCTAGCATAAATTGCTGGTTCTGAGTTTGTTCCACCTTAAACTGAAGTGCAAACTGACTCTTGTTGCTCTTTCCAAGTTTTCTAGACCACATTATATTACTGCTAGGACCAAGTCCTGACTTCCCGTGCTACATCTGGTGTAGTTTCTGTTTTTCTCTTGTCTGACTGCCTCAGCACTTGTGTGCAGAGAGACCACACACTGCACATGCAGTAAGACAAGGTCCCACATCACTTGCCTAGCGAATCTGCTCTGCCTGAGTACGAGCATGAAATACTGGACTTCTCTTATGCAAATGGACCTGCATGTTCATGGTTCCCAGGTCCTCTGGCACATACGAGATCCTTTAGAGCAGACACTTAAGCCGCCAGCAACATCAAAAAAGCCCTTTGATAATTTTAGGACGTGAGACTTCAGTTTCAGACTAGCAATAGCAAATTGTCAAAGGCATCTTTTTGTTGACAGCATGTACAGATAATTCTCTACTTAATGCTACTCGCAGTGGCTGTGATAGCACCATCACAGTAAGTGTCACCTTGCTCAAAGTGAAAACAATTTGGCAGAATACTATGCCATTTCATAACTGTACAAGATAGGTTATTTTTTGAGAGTTATATATATATATTTTGTTGTTGTCTGGTGTTACATAGAATCTTGTCTTTTATGTTACAGGCCCCATGAGTAGGGATTCAGATAAAAACCTGTGGCAGTCATGAGTAAAGAAGATTTCTGGCTTTGGTGTTTCACTAGTTTAAGTTCTTCAGAGACCCAGTTCTCTAACATTAAGATAAATGGGAGACTTAACTCCCAGCTCAACAGACGATGTGATCAAGCTACATTATGCTGCTAGAAAGGTAGACATGGCCAGGAAGATGTAAATTAACTTAAGTGGGGCCTCTCTCAGTCAGATTCCTCTCAAAATATTGTGTTATTCAGAACTACTTAGGATAAAAGTTTTGTGACTTTAACATTTTAATTCAGTCCACCTCTAGGATGGAAAGAACCACTTAAAAATGTAGGATTTAAAGAATATTGCAAATCATAAATGTTTTGTGAAAGAATATGTGTTGGTCTTAGAAATGGCAATGACTTCCCCAGTACAGAGGATATAAGGTGCATGTTGTGAACAGAGTGAAATTTTATTATGACCCTAAATCATTACCAATTTTCTAGGTTTCTCCTTGAATTTGAGACTCCAGGCACCAAGTACTCTGATTAAATTCATCTGAATAGGTTTTGACATATGTGTTTGACTCTGCACTATAGTCCATTTTCTAGAGCAGATTAGGGTAATAACTTTTTTTAATATTATGCTTTCAGATTGCCAACTGTTCACTCTAATAGCAGCATGTAATTGACTTTTTTGAGGATCACCTCCTTTAATCACAGAGCATGTGTGATTTTTATATTGGCTGAGTGTGTAGGCAGCTGGCAAATCAACATCCAAACAACAGTCTCCTTTGCAATAGCAGACATTTTGCCTCCTTTTCGTACAGTAATGTACACAGTGATTCAGCACAAATGACGCAGCATAAATTTACAGTTAGTGTTATCCAAGAGAACACAACTCCTTAGAGTTTGGAAAGATTTTCTCATTATTTTCACTCTGATGTTTTACAGGCATTCTTCTCAAACGTACATTCCTACCAAAGTCAGCTGTCACATTACAAAGTGAAGGAGAAGGGAAAGAAGAAACATCAAAGAATTGAAGTATGCTATGAAAACACACCAAAAGCTGTCTGTGGTTTCCTAATATCTATCTCTTCTTTCAGTAAAATGCAGAGAAATGAGATTTCATTTCTTAGTATATCTCTCTCATAACACCACCACAGAGGTTACCCAAGGGCAGACAAAAATAAAGCAAAAAAAAAGAAAAAGCAAAATTCCAGAACACCATTTACTGCAATTGACTAAATCTGTTTTATATCCTGTTCTTCCTGCCATAAAAGTCTCCCTTTAACTTGGGAGAAGGGAAAGATATATGTTCACAGTGAAGGTAGGGAAAACAGCCATGGTGTGAGTTACTTGGACAAATATTTGGAACTGTTCTTTGGATAGTGAATGTTTCTAGATTTCCCCAGTTCAGGAGAGGTCTGCCAGCTACAATACATACACATAGAGGAGAAAAGACTGATCTCACTCTAAGATTATCCTTTTCAATCATAAGGTTAGCAGGGTGTCAGCAAAACAAGAATAACATGTAACATCTAGCAAAGCATGGCTATAGAAAACTATTTGGAGGACTAAGAATTCCCTACTCAGCCTTCTGAAGAACAAAAGTCCAATTCCTGATCAAATGCTTATTTCCCTGGGTGAAAAGTAATGTAGTTAATCACAAGCAATGTAATAATTTTCAATGGAGAAAATGTTACGATAGATAGTAGCTGGGAGTGGGAACACGTGCTGGAAAATTCTGCTGATGGCTTCTGACCAACATAAGTAAAGTTCAATTTTGTGTGGCCAAAAAATGAGGAAGACCTTGAGTGTGTTAAAGCTCAGTCTTGTGTGTCAACAATCAGCACCTTCTAAAGGGATTCAGGCACTCAGGGCACTAGCAGGCTTCCCAGTCAAAATAAATCACTGCTGTGTTTTATGTCCAGCTTGATTCTGCACTTCTGCCTCTGCTGAACACAGATGTCAGCTTCCTATGAAGCTTAGTATTCTTCATGGATAAGGAGGAGAGTCCCAGACTCTTGTCTGGTTAGTCTGAGGCAAGATTTTTATGGCAGTCTAAATCTTGGTGGTTTTCTTGAAAACCTGAACAGCTTTTCAGCTCAGTCCCTTCCTCTCTATCCTTCCAATATCTAGCAAATTTTCATTTCCTCCTTCTCTGAGTCACAGTAACGTCAGTGACAACAGTGATTAAACAGAAACTGAGAGCTCTCAAAGAAGAGACAGGAAGCAGAATCTGAGTTTTTGTTCATCCTTTGTATCAGGACTTCAACTTAAATTGCATCTCAAAGTTGAAACATTGCCCTGGCAACCTTATATTGATATCCACCTTTGGATGATTTTTAACTATTAGCAATTTAATAGCCTTAAAATTTTTATGCAAATTTTATATATGCATATAAGCATATGTATCTATGATGAAAATCTTTCCTTAGATTTTGTCTGTTTCTGTTATTCTTTTCTGTAACCCATCACTCCCTCCAATTTTGAATCCAAACAATTTCTAGGTGATTCTGCCTAGCATCTAATATTTTAAGCCAAGAAAACAAAACCCAACAATGATGGAAAACATGCTCAGGCAAAGTCTTTTAGGCTGTGAAAGAAGGAACACAAGAAATTACTTAGAAAGAATACAGTAGGTAATTAAATTAGAAAGTCAGTGAAATATATTTCTTCTATAAAAATATTTTGAGAAGAAATGAAATGGTTCATGTGAAAAAATTGTAATGAAAATAAGTATAATTAATTATTTAGACAAACCAAAGGAAAATCAAAGTAAAATATATGGGGTCCTTCAGTGTGAGTAATTTATTTATAAACAGACATGTGTTCTGAGACTTAGTGTCCACATTGGATTTGTGTTACTGTGTCCTATTTTATGAGATTTAGAGTCCAAATAAAAAAAACATGTACAGCATTTTCACCTCCAGTTCTGTGCAAGTGCACTGTAGAATACAGATGTCTTGGCTTTACCTTGGAGTTCTACTCATGCTTCATTTTTGTCCAGACTACGATGCCTCAGACGACAGCAGTGTATTTTTGCTGGCTCTGAATTTTCAGCACTTTGTGTTACCTGTATCCGGACATAATTTCTGAGACAAGGTAATATTATTTGACATAGATCTGAATATGTTATCATGAGTTATTAATGCCAGGCAAATATTTTAAGTTCTGTAGGTAGATACTAAATGTAATTTTCTTCAGGGTATATATGATGTAGTGTTTTCTTTAAAATTGATTTGTTCAAAATTGGAATTTTCATCAAGAATGCAGCTCTACTGTCCCCTGTGATGCCAAGACACAAAAGAAGCAAACTGGAAAGAACAGATGGCCATATGTTAGCATGCTCTCTGAACCACTGATCTTGTGCTAGCAAGGATGGATGCAAAGCACAAGAGTAGTTAAATGAAGACTAGAATCCCTTAGGATTTCCAAGAGGACATAAAGCTGTGACCCCTAGGGAGTATTTAGGAAGATCACTCCTCTTTTGGCTTCTCAGAGAGTACCAGACTCTGACCTGCAGTCAGTGCTCTTTAGCCCTCATACTATTCAAAAATCTGATAATTTACATGAATAAAAAGCTGAATATTTCCAGAATATCTCCTCATCTCTCCTCTGCTGTCAAGACCTTTATCACATCTCTTTGTCACAGGAGAAAGATAATAGTTTGTTACATATATAGGGCAAAAAGTAAACTGGAAGAGAGTGGGTGAACCCCATTTGCCTTACTTCTCTTGCAGGATCCTTCATTGCTCATGGGGAAGGGTGGTAAAAAAATAACTGGCTGCCTGATGTAGCAATATTTATGTAGGAAAAGAAAATAAATTACAATAATAATAATTATAACATTTTAAATCTCTCTTATCCTCTGAGGGGATTGTGATCTGTCAAGGGGCACACAATTTTTCAGTCAAGTCCTCATTGGGAAAGGAATAAAGTCACAAATGCCATCAACAGTTTTGCCTGAGAGAAAAAGTGTGTCAAATTTCCTCTAAGTATGAAGAGAGCTGACCATTGGTGAGCGAGATGAGACTGATACAACAGGAAGAAACCCTTGCCCATTAAAAAATTTCTCCAAGTCCATTTTGATACATCTATTTCTATAACAACACAAAGACTTCACATTTTAAGAGATGAGCTACATGTATTAGACTACAAGACTTGAATCATAGAATCATAGAACCACCAGGTTGGAAGAGACCCACCAGACCATCGAGTCCAACCATTCCCACCAGTATCTAAACCATGCCCCTCAGTACCTCACCCACACGTGACTCTCTTAAAAGTGGGGTTTGTATGCTTGGGGTGAGTTAATATCTTCTTTGGAGACTTTTCAGTGCTGTCTGTCTGCTATGAAATGCATAGGAAGAATTTTATTGTAAACACACTTGACCTGGTTTTGATCTTTCTTTCCTTTCTCTTCCATGATATATAGTCCTTTCTCAACTCAGTTTTCCTTTTTTTCATGACAATGTCTTAAACTCCAGTCCATTACTGTTCTGATGACCAACAAACACAACAGTTTAACTGGATCTGAATTCAGACTTCCTGATGAAATCCAGGGCTCAAATTAACTTTTTCTTCATATACTTTTTCTGATTTTTTTTTGAAGTTATATCTTAGTCAACCTGATTCATCATTCTATCATGTGGCAGCTCTTGTTTGTTGTCTGCAGTTTTAGCTGCATCCATAAGTTTTGTTGATTTTGAAACAACCTATTAAAAAAAAGGAGTTAATGGAGCATTTCCCACAGAATACAGCATTTTACATTTTCATTTCAAAGAGCATATTTTCAATCCCATGTTTGTTCTGACTTAGAAATATAATTGTAAGGACAATCTCCCTTCCAGCTGAAATATTATAACTAAAAATATATGCTTCGGTACACACACAGAAAGGCTTGTTGAAGGCAGAGTAAGATCACCTTTCACTTTGTTATTTTTTGATTAACGTATTCCTCTTCGCTCTAATGTATTATGCCTTTGTTGGTCTGTGTTACAGGGTTCTATTATTTATAACACTTATTTTTGTTATTCAGTTTGCAAAACCCTTTACAATTTTTGATCAGTACAGAGTAATTTTTAAGGAATAGTTTAATCATGCTTACAACAGGCCAAGCTTATGACAAAATAATTAATTACCTGATTTTTATCATTCTGAGAGGCTATGGAAATATTCTGTTATATTGATTAAGGACTCAGTCTTTGTGTACAACACACGTTGTTTGTATTTCTAGCCTCCAGCCATCACAAGGTGCAATAAGCCAGAGATAAGCTAACAAATTTATTTTTAAAATTCAGTTGTATATTGATTTTGATTCTTATTGAATTTACTGGGAAGAGGAGGGGAAACTTCTATGTTTTTTTCCCCTAAGGAAACACAATTAATAGTTTTACAAATTGTGACCTGTAAGTGGAGGAGACATGTTTGTTTGCTTTGTTAAAGATAGATATCAAGTAGTGCCCAGCAGCCTGAGTCACCACAATTGAAAAGAACATCCGATACATAATGGTATTTGAGAAGGTGGAGGCAGACCAAATATAAAATAATCATAATTTCTGAATGAACATTCCAGATTTCTCCTAGCTAACAGGTGTCTAGCTTCTCTCTGAAGCAGGGTCTTTGCTGCTGGGAGTTCGTCCATTTATCACAAGAAGTCTCAGTTGAAGAATCTGTAACAATGTTTTCAGATTATTTTCTGCCGTAGTTTTTCTCACCTCTGAAAAGAGCTTTCACACTACTGTAATTCATAGAAGCCTCCTGTGCTTTGCTTAGTTGGCTATAGACAGAAAGTAGAGTCAGAAAAAAATTTACTGAGCTGAGCACAAGAAATTTCCTTCTATGGTGTACAAGGTCTGATTTTCCCTTAACTCAGATTTTTCAGCTCTCTTCTTTATAGTTACAGGGCAGATGAAATAGAGAACTCCGGATGCATTCAGAGACTATTTCAGTCTGTTAATGAATAAACAATTATGCAATTATAACTCACAACAAAAAGAGTTTGAAATGTCAATAAATTTAGGAAAAATTGCAGTATTGTTACATTTATCCTTTCCATCATCTTCCAACAATCCTGGAAGACTGGGGAAGTTCCACTGGACTGGAGGCTGGCTGATGTTGTGCCCATCTACCAGAAGGGTCGCAGGGAGGATCCGGGGAACTACAAGCCTGTCAGTCTGACCTCAGTGATAGGGAAAGTCATGGAACAGGTGATCTTGAGTGCTAGCATGAAGCACTTGCAAGAGAACCAGGTTAT
>WAAB01024523.1:48029-158128 GCA_013389865.1 Piaya cayana | reverse complement strand
ATTCTATGATTTATTTATTTTGGGTTTTTTTACCACAGCCAAGCATTAATGTAGAACTGTTAGGAAATAATGAAATAAATGTTTACAAAAAAGAATTTGAAAGACTTCTTGAAATTTACCTACTGGAGAAGTTCAATAAATTGACATAACACATACATGTGTAGAAATTAAAAACACATTCTTGGCTGGGGAAAAATCCTGGCTATTTCCATGTATTTTCCTTCTACTTTGTGAGAAAAAAACCCCAACATATAAATAGCAAGAGAGTTTTTCATTCTGAGACTATCATGACATTTTAGGACTCTATCATACAGAATTGAATGAGTATAATACAGAACATGGAGGAGTCAAGAATTCTTCTCTCTCTTGCAAAGGCTGAAGAGTTAATCTCACTTGTATGGGTACCACGATGTATTGACTGAGGGAATGAAAGCTCTGCCTTCCAGCAAGACTAATATTGCTATTTATTAAGTAAAGATAATATTTTTATTTTCTAAACTAGTGGTGGATCATCTCCTAGAAGATGAATGACCAAATCACAATGTAGACTCTTTGTTTATGATGTGGTACCATACAAGAACATTCTAAAATATGATATGAGACTTTTCCTCCTTTTTGGGGGCTAGGTAAAAACATCAGAGAAATAGCATTGGTATGTGTCTCTATTGATAGCTTTATATTCTGTTTGCTCTGATATGGAAGAGGAATAAAATAGGATTTTTCAGCATTTAATTACTTATGTTTATAAATGTAAAATTGAAAAAAAACCAACACGAAATGCATCTGTATGGGTCACACTTAATGAAAAAGAAAGTTCAAGAAAGTTCTAAAACTAAAGTTTTTCCAAACACAAAATCTATGTTTTTTTTCTCTGAATGGTAAACAATAGGGTCTGTATTGATTCATCCTCTGTTCAGTTTTGTTATTGCCTTCTAATTTCCAATCTAAAAGATCGTAGCATCATAATTACCTCTTTTGGCTTTCACAAAATATCACAGGTCCTATTCAGCCAATAGATCACATCACATGGGGATACACCTTTACTTTTAAACACCGTATTAATAGATGAAATGTCTGACAGGCTGAATAACAAGCTTAATAACAAATTAATCACAGGTTTTAGCCTTTTTGGTCTTTTTGGCCTTTTCTAGGTGTGCTGCTACTTCAGGAAGTAAGAAAGAGTTCTGGAGCCAGAGATATCTGGATCCAAAGACATGCTTACCAATAACGGGCTTGATCTAAGCCATTCAAACTCTCTTCCAGATATCCAAGCACTATAGCTAACGTGTCACTATGTCATGTAGCAACCAGCCTTGGTCAGTCATAACTTTTTTATAAATGGTGTCTTCGCATGCAGAAGTACAATTTGAAATCAGAGGTAAAATGTTAATAAATTAACTGGAATATCTGAACAATAAAGAAATACTTTGAATCACAGACTTCATATGAAGACTCCAAGCAAGAAAAGTATGACTATTTTTTTCCAGCAATGTCAGGTCGGCTAAAATATAAACTATTTATACCCCCAAGAAAGGTTGCTCTCTCAATAACAAGAGAATTACTTCTGCTTACTCAAAATTTAATTCCAGTAAGTCACTAGAGCATCTGGCTTTCACTTTTCTTCTTCCCTAAACTTGTGAAAGCTTTCCTGAGTCCCTTAGAAAGTGCTATAAACTTTGTGCAATTATCAGCCATATCAAGCTTCTATAATGATGAAACTAATGTTATTCCGCTCTAACACCTGTTACTCAAACTTTCATCGTGTTTCTAGAGGTAGCTTAAAGTTGTCCCTTCATCTACTCAGAGCAAAGTTTCTTTGGCTGCCTTGAATAAACAAAGGGCTGTCCTACTGGGACAGGCAAGCTGTGTGAACTGTCACTTTCTGTTAGCATATAGCTCTTTTCCTAGATCAGAACATTTTCCGTGTGCTGCTTCTCTATTACATCCCTGAGAAATGCCTTACAACATGAATATAATTATGCAATGTTGGCCTCCCATTCTTTTTAAGGAACAGGATAACACATTGATGTGATGCTTCAAACTCTCTGTTGGACTGGTAACATGACAGACAGCAGTTACTTAGTGTGAACACATTGGGGAACAGAGAACAAAAGCTGCTCATCGCTGTGTTGATGTGATCCTCAATATGGCCACCACTATGATCACACAAAATAGATTAGAAGCAAAATGAAAACCAAAATTAAAGTTTAAAAATTACACAGTGCTTTGTGATCTGTACAAATGGAGTAAAATATACTTTTTTGATCTTAATATTTGAGAAAAAATAAGACGAATAAGATTTTCAAAAAAAGGTCAAAAATGTTTTGAGTGTTACTACTAAAAATACTCTAAAAACATTGTCAGTTTTATAGCTCCTACATTAAAATTAAAAAAAAAAAGGAAGAAACAAAACCAAAAAAAGACAAAACTTTCTGTGGAGGTTTATCTTTTATTCATTTATGAGAGAGGCTTTGTTGTTTAGAGAGTTGAAAAATGAATTAAAATAATATTAATCATGTATGAGTTCATTTATTATTTTGTGCTTAGATGGATGAAGTACTCATAGTGTTGTTTATAACTGTAGTAAAAATGAATATACATGCACACACTAATAGTGATCTTCAGCAAGGAAACAGTGTTTTTAAGATATTTCCTGAGCTGTTTTTCCCAAAGGTACGATATGTGTTTAATTTTGCAGTCTTTGCAATGGGAAAAGAAAAACCATCTCATCTAAATTATTCTGTTCTTAAAAGATGCCTCCCTTTCACTATGAAAAGATATAAAACCATGACCACGGTGAAGCCTAGGCTGGCCACATAGTAAGAATCTGCTTATATGTGAAGATATTGTCTGAAGAGGTATTTTGCTGCATAAACAGACTGTGCAAGCCTACAAATAGGCTTAATGTTTTACCTGTAAACTTGATTGGAAAGCAGCAATTCCAAATGACATTTGCCGTGTTTTTGTATTTTACCATGTCTGTTCAGACAAGTAAACCTTTTGGGTTCAGCAAGATACTTTCTCATATGGTTGCAGTTTCATTCCCTTGTTCCTATTTACTGATACACTCCTGTTATATTTTAAATTGTATTCACTCCATTCTTTCTATTTTGGACTTGGATTTTGTTGCCACCAGGAGCATGGTCAAACTAAGGTTACCTGTGGCTGTCACCAGTGGAAAATGTTCATCAGGTTCATCTTTAAGGTCTTGGTAATCATGTAGTGTGGAGATTTCTTGTGCAAGATGGTAAGACTGATGATCTGTGTGTTTCCAGGCACTTTAACATTCTAATCCTGTTCTCTGGCACAGGAAGTTAGAGAGATGAGAAGAACCTGAATTGCACAGTTGTAAACAGCTGAATTAGTTTCAGGATGGCCTGTTTGTATTCCTGTATTATTCATGACCTGTAAACTCCCATGAGGTCAATGAATTCCAAATAGCAGCTGACAATCATTTGAAACCATGTTATCAAGTGATTACTTTGAAACTTCTGAAGCAAACAGGTCTGAGACAGCTCATCTGAGATGTGTTGATATATATCTAGCTGATGCATGAAAGCAATTACTGTAGAGGAAAACCAAATCCAAACTAAAATGCAAATTAAAACTAAACATTGTTTGACTTCATGTACTTGTGCTGGATGATCCATGACACAAACAACTTTTCTTTCTTACAGTACAGCATGCTACTACTCTTTGCCGTAATAACTTTAATTTTGAGTTATTGTATTTCATCTCCATCGGGAGAAACTGGTAATGTAGTTGAATGCTTCTTTGATGTGCTCTAGACAAAAAATTCTGCTAAGCTGGATCAGGAAAGCAGTCAAGGAAAGAGTATCTTATTCCACAGTTTCAAAATCTTTTCAGTTATTACTAATTGCAAAAGCTTTTACAGGTATTCTTAGAGTTGCATCACACTGCTTTCTCAGTCTGTGTCCCAGTATATTTTTTACCTTCCTCCTTGAACATCTGTTTCTCTCACAGCTACAAATCTTAACAATAGCCATCAAGAACAGTAGCTTCAGTTCTCTGTTCCTCCACGCGACAATGCCTGGTCATTAACTGTTTCAGTTCTGCACTTACATAACAGCATAACCTCAACATAATTATCCTAGTTGAAAACATGATTCATAACTATAACCTCAAAAAGTAGGAATTGAGCAATACCAGTAAAGTCTTTGGAGAACATAGCCTGAAAGAACTAAACTTTTCTTCTAGACTTTGTGTATCTATTTGGCAAAATGGACTTGTGTATGTGAAAACATACACAGTTTCACCTGCCCGGTTTCATAAAGACATATAATTCGAAGTTGCAGCTATTTAAATGAAGCATTTAAACCCCTTCATCTCAGTAAGGATAAGTAATGACAATTAGATCACTAGATGTTTGTCTGACTTTTCCATGCAGGAGACTGGATCATGGTGCAAGACACACATCACATTTATCCCAAAGCCTTCAGCAATTGACCTTTTTTTTCATAATTCAAATTATCTTTTGTGTGTGTGCATATATATATATATAGTCAGACCTACAGTTAATATAATTGCTATGATTAGGTTGAAGTCAATTACTAAAGAAACCACTTCTATTACTAGATGTAGCCTATCTGTAAATAGAGGAGGTTGAAATTCTGACTCATCTAAATGAGAGACAAAATCTTAACTCTAGGATATTTATCACTTAAAGAAACTGGAGCCTATGAAGTGTTCTGGGGGAATTAATAAATGTAGGATAGTAAAAAAACCTTGAAAACAGTTAGAATGAAGGCATCTTTTCAGGAAGCAACTTTCCAGTTAGAGACTGCATAGAGCTGNGTTTGTCTGACTTTTCCATGCAGGAGACTGGATCATGGTGCAAGACACACATCACATTTATCCCAAAGCCTTCAGCAATTGACCTTTTTTTTCATAATTCAAATTATCTTTTGTGTGTGTGCATATATATATATATAGTCAGACCTACAGTTAATATAATTGCTACAATTAGGTTGAAGTCAATTACTAAAGAAACCACTTCCATTACTAGATGTAGCCTATCTATAAATAGAGGAGGTTGAAATTCTGACTCATATAAATGAGAGACAAAATCTTAACTCTAGGATATTTATCACTTAAAGAAACTGGAGCCTATGAAGTGTTCTGGGGGAATTAATAAATGTAGGATAGTAAAAAACTTGAGAACAGTTAGAATGAAGGCAGCTTTTCAGGAAGCCACCTTCCTGTTAGAGACTGCAGAGAGCTGCAGGAAATACATTTTTTTTTTAAAGAAGAGTTTACAGGAAAGTTCTAAGACTGGAATACAGGTCCACCCAACCCCCACTCAGCTACCAGCTACCCCTGGAGTCACTTGAATTCAATATATAACTTAGTCCAGAACAAGTAGCAACAAGCACAAGCTAAAATACAAGACATTCTATCTGAATATAAGAAATCACTTTTTCACCAGGAGGGTGGCTAAATATTAGCATAAGCTGCTGAGAGAGATTGTAGGGTCTCCGTCTTTGGAGATACTCAAAACTCAGCTGAACATGATTGTGGGCAACTAGGTCTGTCTGAACCTGCTTGAACAGCAGGCTTGGGTTGTACAACCTCCAGATGCACCTTCCAACCTCAGCAGTTTTGTGATTCTGTAACCACCAATTAATCTTTCAAATGCTTGAGTGACACTGAGTTTATCCACAACCGTTAAAGTTCTGAGCAGAAAGCTGGCTAGCTTCCCCTTGTCTACGAGGCAGAAGATGTGCATTCATAATTAGCAGGGTAGTTTTAATTTTCTTCTCGGCCTGAAAGGTTTTGAACCTAAATCTGTAATCTCCCATGCTGACTATAGTTCATGTTCTTTCTTTGCATAGTAATATATATATTACAACAAATAACATCACAAGATGACTCTGAGAGTGCTTAGGTCTAGAAAACTTCAAGTTTACAGTTTCAGTATTCACATTGAAGGATTCTATTCCTTCAGGCATAGAAGGGAAGAGAATCAAAGTGCTATGCAGCTGCTGTAAGTGTCGCAAGCAATCCCTCATGGGTACATTTCCTTCTGTAAATGCTACCCAGCTCTGGGTGCCTTCCTGGATCAGGGAGCTAGGCTTGTGTCTTCAAAACACACCACACATCAACTACATGCCTTTCTTTGACCTCTTCATAACCTTGAAGGACTTCTGCATCCCACTGTGATATGTCAGGCTCTTCCTGAATACTGTCCACAGCTTGAATGTCTAACTCAGGGACAAGTCCACCAGATATTTAGTTGTCTAATGCAGACAGCCTGCTGGGCTTAGCAGTCCAGTGTCCAAATTCTTCTGTGAATTGAGCCTTTCAGCAACATAGGGAAGACAGCAAAAAAAAAAAAAAAAAATCACAACACATGCAGATGACTGAAATGGACTACAATTGTTTCAAAGACACCCCATTTCCTTGTCTGAAAATCAAGTTATTTTCTGTTATTCTGGTTTGCCCCTAAACATTTAAGTCTTATCACCTGGACATTTTTAAATGTCAAGTGAAAGTAGAAGCCTGTGTATGAAAGAATAATATCTTCAAAACAGGTACTATCTGTATGTAGAATGACACTCAAGCAGTTTGTTTATACTTGTATTTTTGTTTTCTAAACAACCAGAGAGATTGTTTCATGTTGACAAGCTTGCTGTTGATTAAATTGAGCCATGAAGTAAAAGGTCTGGAGAAGATGAGATGATAAAAACTTTAAAACCCTAGCAGAAGGTTGGATAAAACCATTTTATTGTCTGAGGTATACCTGTGAGTTAACTAATTGTGAAGCGATAATAAATGATTTAATTATTTCCCATCTGTTAGGAATTCAATTAGATCCAGCTCAGTTTGCATAGCTGCAGTCCTTCCATTGCTCTGCTTTGCATTCCCTACTCAGTGTGAAGCCCCTAGAGTTAACTCTGTTATTACCTCCTGAGGCACAGATGGGAGAGTGCTTTAGGAGCACTTCTTTTTCCCTTCAGTATATCATACCTGCAATGTTAACATTGCATTTACAGCATGTCTTTAATATAATAAATGCTATATATTTTAAAAAAAATACGCCTGAATACTTTTTTAGTCCAAACTAATACAGAATAAATTGTTGAGGAGTTTCAGGTGAAGGTTCAGCAGTACAATAAGTACATTTGAAAATAATGATTCTCAGAGTGAGGACATAAAACCAGGAAATTAAAGGCAAGGAGTGCCTTGTCATGCCCCATATATATGGTGAATATACAGGGCATACTCTTCTACATTTTAATGAGAATAATTCATGCTTTATTATGCTTACATAGGCCACTGCCAGCTAACATTATCATTCCTCCACCACCTGTGGCATTGTTTTAACNAAAAAAAAAAATCACAACACATGCAGATGACTGAAATGGAATACAATTGTTTCAAAGACACACAATTTCCTTGTCTGAAAATCAAGTTATTTTCTGTTATTCTGGTTTGCCCCTAAACATTTAAGTCTTATCACCTGGACATTTTTAAATGTCAAGTGAAAGTAGAAGCCTGTGTATGAAAGAATAATATCTTCAAAACAGGTACTATCTGTATGTAGAATGACACTCAAGCAGTTTGTTTATACTTGTATTTTTGTTTTCTAAACAACCAGAGAGATTGTTTCATGTTGACAAGCTTGCTGTTGATTAAATTGAGCCATGAAGTAAAAGGTCTGGAGAAGATGAGATGATAAAAACTTTAAAACCCTAGCAGAAGGTTGGATAAAACCATTTTATTGTCTGAGGTATACCTGTGAGTTAACTAATTGTGAAGCGATAATAAATGATTTAATTATTTCCCATCTGTTAGGAATTCAATTAGATCCAGCTCAGTTTGCATAGCTGCAGTCCTTCCATTGCTCTGCTTTGCATTCCCTACTCAGTGTGAAGCCCCTAGAGTTAACTCTGTTATTACCTCCTGAGGCACAGATGGGAGAGTGCTTTAGGAGCACTTCTTTTTCCCTTCAGTATATCATACCTGCAATGTTAACATTGCATTTACAGCATGTCTTTAATATAATAAATGCTATATATTTTAAAAAAAATACGCCTGAATACTTTTTTAGTCCAAACTAATACAGAATAAATTGTTGAGGAGTTTCAGGTGAAGGTTCAGCAGTACAATAAGTACATTTGAAAATAATGATTCTCAGAGTGAGGACATAAAACCAGGAAATTAAAGGCAAGGAGTGCCTTGTCATGCCCCATATATATGGTGAATATACAGGGCATACTCTTCTACATTTTAATGAGAATAATTCATGCTTTATTATGCTTACATAGGCCACTGCCAGCTAACATTATCATTCCTCCACCACCTGTGGCATTGTTTTAACTTTCAGCATCAGCTTCACATTAAAATTTTGGAGGTGAGGGTCATCTCCATTTACACTTCTAATGTATTTTTGTAAGACACAGAAAAACCCATCATTTTGCCTTTCTAAGGTAACTGAGAAATTCCCTTAGCTAAAAAGGAAAGATGAAGCAAAGAACATCTAGCCCAAAAACCTCATGCTTCTTTTCATTTGCTGCTAGTGAAAGACAAGGAGATGCTCCTTGTCCCTGACTTCATTCAACATGAAGGGAAAAAAACGGGTAAAAACTGTCAACATGAATGTAGATGTGTAGGCAATATTCACAGCTACTGTTCTCTGTTCTGTACTTGTAGGAACTGGGATTTATATTTTCCATGCTAACTGGCCTCTGGGGGAACTTGGATGAGGACAATTGCTTTGATGACAGGTTTCTAGGAGGTTCAGCCAGTGTTTCCCTCCCTTTCTCCATCCTTACCAGTGTGACAGCCACAACTCCTAGAATTTCTCAGACTTTAGCATCACTGACCCACGTAGCTAACCACTGCCAAAAAATCCTCTTCCTGGTGAAGAGCAATCCAAGTTAGATAACTCCCACAGAAATTAAGTGCCTCTAAGGACCTTGACTACATGCAACACATTAAGAAAAATCCTTTTCAAGGATAAAGGAAAAAGGATGTATTCCTTCTTCTCAAAAAAAAAAAGGACAGAAAATTTGGTACTTACCAATATGCACAAAGCAAATGAGAAATTAAGAACAAGGTTCCATTCCTAAAATGTAAATAGGCTAAAAATAAAGGAAATTCTCCACTGGCATCCATATTTTAAATATTCTTTAGAAAAAGATGTATTCTTACAGCATTTTGTCTGTATCCACCTGCAAATTATTTGATGTAAATATGAGCAGCTTTGGCTTACTCTGTGGCTTTAACATGTATTTAAGAAGCTGCCTCCTCTTCCTTTTGATAAGATAAACTGAATAACTGGGTGTCCTAACTACAAATGTTACACAATCATATTAACCGTTGGTTTAATTTATTTAAACTTAAGTAAACCAAGGAGAGATTTTACCTTTATTTCAAGCTAACTGTCTTTTGATATTGTATTTGCCTTTCAAACTATGAAGAAAGTTCTCTTGGAAGGACATAAAGGGAAAAAAAATCATTATAATCGTTTTCAACACTATGACTGCTCTTCACTCAGAAGTGAAGAGCCCCAGGAGACATGACTTAGGCCAATTGTTTCACTTATCAAAAGCAGATAACATAAGCCCTTAACAAACCTGTCTGTATCATTGTTTTTTGACCTTTTATTGAATATTTGTCAATTGTCACTTTGACTCATGGTCCTACATTAAGAGGTCTGAGAAATATTGCTTTGCTGAGATAGATTCATATTGACACAGTTGGTTTTTTTTCAGCACTATATCAACTTTATGCTGTGCTGCCCTGATGATTTCAGCACATAAACCTACAGCACCTGCCAAGAGATTATGGTAAATAGCGTATTTTTGTTTTTCTATTTAATGTCATTTTATTTGTGTTGAACATGAAAGTAAATGTTTTAATTAAGTTTTGGATATGTGAAACAGTACTGAGAGAGAATTTCTGTCTACATGTGTATCTGTATGTAAACATTTATGCGAAAAAATGAAGTACATGCATTTTCTGCTTTGGTAATCCCACTTAACACTGTAACATTGAAGTGACATTACATTGTGTGAAAATCCTTATTGGAGAATGTTTCCTTGTGTAGAAGCTTTGGAGTAAATCTGGTGGATGTGCCAAAACTGTAATTTATTCAATTTCATCTTCTTCCACTCAGCACAAAGAAAGAGAAGGAACATGTGGTGATGGGTCAGACTGTCTGTTTGAGAGTGACAGGAATATGATAGAGGCCTTAGCCCAGTGTTGTAAATTAGAGCTGAAGCATCCCTGCTTTACAATGCACTGAGACTGATCAGTCACGGGTCACGGATCAGGGAATTTTCAATGGCTGTTTGCTACCGGTCTTTATCACAAAAACGAAATAAACCTGAGATACAGTGGAAAACGAAGGCAAGACAATATCAGTAAAAGGTATATATCATTCCATTTACAAAAGAAAACTACAATCAAAGAAGACAAATATGCATCTGGCACACAAACAAGAGAGACATTTTTATGTGGTAAAATACTGAGCCATTTTGATCAACTGTTTAGTTTGATGCATCTATAGACATTTTCTTTCTCCTTTTTACTCACATTGGGTTTAGTTTTCCATAATCTCTCATTCACTTCAAATAAACAAATTACAGAAAGTTACTATTAAAAAAAATCTAGTTATTTGTTGCAGAAGTGTTTACTATGTTCTCGAAATGTACTAAAGCCTTTGCCAATCCGTGGTCAGGAAAATATTTAAAATACATGTTCAGTAGAAGCGTTTACCTGGAACTATATTTTAATTTTGTCAAAACACAATTACTGCTGCCTGTAGAGGTTTTGTTGTAATGCACAGATCAGTCCTTCAGAGTTCTTCATTTATGTTGCAGTTTGTGCAAAGCTGAAAGCATACTCATGCAGAAAAGAAAAACATTCTGAGTAAAATCTCTTTTTTTTTTTTTGGAACAGCCTATACTTTTCCTGGGTTCAAGCAAAAAGGATTTTAGTGGACACAAATGAAATAATATAGCAAGACACCAACTTGTTCAACACTGGCTGAAAGGCAAGGCTCTGTGGTGGCTGCTACTTGGCTTTGCTCCATTGTGATGCTTCCGACCAATGGCAAGGGACAGCAGAGACCCCGGCCACATCCTGTACTGGCAGATACTGGGGTCTGCCAGCCACCCCAGTGAAGAGCGAGTGTGAAACAGAGAGCTCAGACACATCAGAGAGACACTGGAAAAACCTGAAGACTTCAGGCATGTGGTGGTTTTGTAGGATTTGATTTTTTTTCATATTAGATTTTTTTATTTTGTTATGTTTTGGTTTGTTTTATTCTTTCCTTATTACTTTCTATAGGAAATTTTAAAAAGGCTTTATACATTTCTAAGCTATATGTTTAAAGAGCAAGATGACATCATCAAGAAAGAATCAATAGTTATAAATTGTTCCTATGAAATATGTTTTTTCTTACATTTTCCATACAGCTTTTTCCAGGAAATTAATATTCCTGCAGCTTCTTAGTATCTCATTGAAAACAAGCAAACAGACAAAAAATCCAGAATGGTTTAACAAGAATTTTGTGATTTGTGCCAAACTCAGCTAGTATTAAGTTTGCTATTAAGATTTGTAAGCTGCAAATTCCTATGCTCGTGAACTTGAGGGCATTCTCTGGTCTAGCCTAAATACAACTTTGTTTACACTGATTTAGTAGCCTTATGAAATTGCCTGGTTTCTTTCCTGAGTTCCCTCAGCAGGTGAAATTACTTGCTGAGCTGCACAGAATCATGCTGGGAAATAGCTGTGCCATGTAGATCTTGCCACTATTTATTTAAAGTTACGTTACAGCTTGAAAATGAAAAACAGTAATATTTAAAATGCAACCAATGTGATGACGACCTATAAAAGCAAAAGAAAAGGCTGGGTAACAAATGAAACTATAACTTACATGCTGGTTTTGATGCCATTGTTTCTACCCCTACAGCAGAAGCTCCCTTTGTGGTTTTGCAAAGCACAAACAGTATGTTAGTTTTATATCCCTTTCTCTGAGTAATAGGTCTCTCTCTAGCCACTGGCATGCTAGCTCATTAAAGCCTATGTACTCTGAACTGCTGAAGGTAGTGCTTTAGAATTGTGAAGGCAGGAGATTGCTAAAAAATTCAGGTATAAGCCAAGATAACTACAGCTGGAGGTTACACAAAAATTCTCATAGGGTTAATAGGACCCCTTTTTGGTATAAAGGTAAGTCTATGAAAGTCGTCTTCACTGAATTTTTACCCAGATAGTAATAGACATTTTAATTTTCTGTTATTACTTGAAGCTAGTTTAGCCTTTGTGCATTCATTTAAAAACTGGCACTGATAGCAAGCAGAGTACTTAGTTAGTATTGGTACTGCACAGCTATTAAGTGATGAAAATAGGGATAAGTGGACTAGAAGTCTACAGTATATTTGAATGGTAAAGAGCAGGCTTGGGGCACTCATCAGGTATCTGGAGTACAATATAACTTTCACTCTGAGTGATCTGTCCTGAGACAGTGGTAAACCCCATTTCTGGGAAGAGGCAGCATGACCTGTTTGCACTAGGACTCTATTCTTCAGATTTTCTGCCCTGGTTTTGAGCCCCAGCTGGCAGCAAAAAACCACGACTGCTGGCACCAGTGTGCAACAAAGAACTATGCAGCTGCTAGCACACCCTTCATGCTTCTGAGTCCTGTTGGGAAGGGGAATCAAAAGAAATAAAGGCAAATCTCATAGGTCAAGATAAGGACAGGGAGGGATCATTTAGCAATTACTGTCACAGGCAAAACAGACTTCACTTGGGGAAAAAATGAACCTAATATATTACCAACCAAACCAGAACAAGATCCACAGAAATAAAACCAAGTACGAAAAAAATAACACATTTTCTGCTCCTTCCCTTCTTCCTGAACTTGACTTTTGCTCCCAATTTCCTGTGCATCCTCCCCACCAGCAGTAGAGGATGATAAGACATTCTTCCCTTCAGGGGGTTGCAGTCAGTTCATCACACATTTTCTCTGCCAGTCCTTCCTTCTCAGGGGATTGATTCCATACACTTTTCCTCTGCTCCAGTGTGGGGTCCCTTGCATGGGAGACAGTCCTCCACAAACTTGTCACAACTTCAGTCCCAGTCCTTCTTGTAGGCTGCAGTCTTCCATGACCTAGCAAGCACTGGTTTCCATGGGATCACAGCCTTTTTTGGGCAACTCGACCTGCTCCAGTGCGGGGTCCTCTATGGGCTGCAGGCAGGTATCTGCTTCACCAGGAGTCCTCATGAGCTGCTGGAGGACAGCTGTCTTCTTGACCACGATCTCTTCTAAGGGCTGCAGGGTAATCTCTGGACTCTGGACTGCCTTCTCCCTCCCTTTTTCATTGGCCTTAGCGTTCTCTGTAGTGCTGTTGTTCTTGCATCTGATGTCTGCAGGCTGTTTCTCCCACATGTTTATCTCTGTCTCTCCAATGCTGTGCCAGGACAGCACAATTGATCCAACGAGCCCATGTAGCTTGGCCACAGGATGGATGGGAGTAGGAGGGGAGGCAAGCACCTTCCCCTGTTTCCCTGCTGCTGTCCTCTCACTGCTTTTGTCCCCATTTCCTAAATATGTTTTCACAAAGGCATTACCACTGTTGCTGATTGGCTTGGTCTTGGCCAGAGGTGGATCCACCATGGAGCTGGCCAGTTCAGGTTTCTAGCAGCTTCTCACAAAAGCCATTGCTGTAGCCCCTCTCACTACCAAAAACTTCCCACTCAACACACCTTCCTTCTGCCTTTGAGACAGACCATCTGTCCCTGCAGAGGCTGCTGCTGGTGCTGCCAATGTCATGACACTAAACTCTACCGTGAGAGCTGAGCACAAGCCAACAGTTCAAATATGTGCTGAGAATCCCAGAATTATCCCTGACTTCTTCTGATCCCCATGTTTCCACAGGTACAGTTTTATCAATATCCAAATGAGCTTGTTAAAAACCAGCTTGCATGTGCAGAAAAAAATTAAAGTCATTACTCTGACCAAACCATAATGTCACCTGTAATCAAAGTACATCTTTAGAAGCCATTCATCTCCCTAGGATGGGTCTAAAGAACAGTACAAATGCTTACCTGCATGGCTTCTGTATGTCCCTGAGGACTGAAGCTTGTTATGCATTGTTTGTGCTAAAGTAATAAATTCAAGCCCAGCATTTATAATGAGAACACACTTGCTCTGAAGAGCTTACAGTGAGTTGCAAAGTCAGAGAGGTAGAAGTCTTGCTCATAGTCACAGGGCCTGAGGGCAGCTAACTCTTTCCATGCTAGCATCACTCCTCAGTGAGCCTGGACTCGGCTGAATTTCCTGAGTGTACTCAACCATCCCCTATCTTGATAAGGAACGAGTGTTACTTCTGAATAAAACATGAGATTTTCAGTTTAAATCTAAGATCTCTCCATCACCTCATCCATTCCTTTTCCTCCCAAGGAACAACAGAACAGCTGAAATTGCAAGGGACCTCTGGAGATCATATAGTCTAACCCCTTTGTCCAAGCAGGATCATTTAGAGCAGGTTGCTCACAGACATGTACAATCATGTTTCAAATATCTCTGAAGATGAAAGTCCACAGAATCTCTGGGAAACCTATTCCAATGTAATGACCACTCTCAGGGGGAAGTTAAAAAAAATAATAAAAAAAAGAAAACAAAAGAAAACTTTTTCCCCTTGCTTTAAATGAAATTTTCTATATTTCAGTTTTTGCCACTGACTTTTATGGGCACCTTTACAGTTCCATCTTCTTTACTCCCCCACCCAAACTCCTGGTATTTAGACACATTTATAAGATCCTTCTCTTCTGCAGGTTGAACAAGCCCAACTCTCTCAGCCTCCCTCATTTAATAGATGCTCCTATTCCATTATCCTTGTGAACCTTCACCGGACTCACTCTTGTATGTCCAGGTCTCTCATACTGGGGAACCCAGCACTGGACGCAGCATTCCAGAGGTGTCTCACCAGTGGTGAGTAGAGAAGTAGAATCATGGCCCTCAATCTGCTTCCTCAGCACTTCTCCAAATGTAGCTGGAAAGGCTGTTGGCTGTGTTTGCCATGGGGATGTGTTGCTGACTCATGGTGAAATTGTTGTCCACCAGGGCCTGCAAGGACTTTTTGCTGAGCTGCTTTGTTGTTGGTCTTCCCCCAGCAGACACTGTACTGGCACCTAGGATTGTTCTTCCTCAGGTGCAAGAGTCAGTATTTCCCTTTGCTGAACTTCATGAGATTCTTGTTGACTCATCTTCCAATCTGTCCAGATCCCTCTGAATGGGAGTATAACCACCTTGTGTATCAACCATTCCTTCCAGATTTATGTCATCTGCAAATTTGTTATGAGTGCTCTCCCATCATCCAGGCCATTAAAGTAGATGTAAAATAATATTGGCCCCAGTATCAATACTGAGGGAATTCTATCCCATACAAAACAAGTACACCAGCCTCCAAATGTATGTCATAATGCAGATCACAACTCAGTTCAGTTTTCAATCCATGTCACTGCCTGATTATCTAATCTGTGCTTTGTTCTTTCTTCTATGAGGATGTTCCAAGACCTTATTTACGATTTTGCTAAAGTTGAGACAAACAGCATCCATTCTTATTCCCTCATGCGTGAAGCAAGTTACAGGAGGCTGATAGGTTGGAATGACATGATTTCCCCTTCATAAATTCATGACTATTTGCAAGTACTTTCTTGTCCTTCATCTGTTCGAAAATTGGTTCCAGGATTATTTGCTCCACCACCCTTCTAAGGCCTGAAAAAAGGCTAACCAACTTGTAACTCCCTGGATCCTCCTCATGTGCTTTTTAAAGGCTGGAGTGACATTTTCTTTCCTCCTGTCCTCAGCATCTTTCCCTTGGATAATCAACAGTGGCCTCACAATGGAATCAGCTCGCTCCCTCAGCACTTGGGGAGGCTGAAGAATTGACAAATCAGCCCAGTTACCAGTTTAATGTGTTTTTTCTTTCACTTCTCCCTTCTTAAGTCCAAACTTCTGCTGAAAATTTATTTATTTATCAGAAGAGTCATCTCAGAAACTGACAAAAGTGGAGGAGTAGGTCAAGGCCATTACTACTGTCAGATGCTTTTTATTCATTTTCAATTGTCAGACTTGGTTCAGGTTAACATTTGTCTTCTGTGATAGAGGCGGGTGACATGTTTGTAAGAAAATGAGAAAAATGAGTTGGAATCAAACATTTAACAATCTAAAACACTCCTTAAGTTGGACCTTGCAGACAACAAGAAAACATGATACTAATAATTTGACAATGTGAAGGAAGACACTTTCCACATGTTTAGTTAAGGGTACAAATAGTAGGGGTTTATGTGAAATTTTTATCTCAAACTCTTTTTTTACATTGCGATTTATTTTGTTTTCTGTTCTAGCTTTAGTCAGCAGTACCTTTTGAGACAAAGTAGAAGGCACTTAATCCTGCCAGTGACATCCTTAAGTTCTATTTTGTAAGTTTCTTCCTTAAAAGCTAAATCCAAGTTACTAATGTCAGCACTGACCTTCTATTCTAGATCTATATTTATTTCTTTCTACCAAAGCAAGCTTTTCTTCATAGCATTTTCGCTAAGTCATTCCTTAGCTGCTTCAAATCAGCATTATTGAGCAGACTCAGCAGATAGATGATGACAGAGGGTGCAGGGTGGCTTAATAAAATGCTTAAGACCTCAGCTATAACCTTGCTTCTGCATTCCCATCCCATAATATTCTTTAGACATCACAACGGGTCCCCAGGTCCCTTCACAGAGTTGTGCTCTGTCATTTCAGGACTTCTGAGGCAAGCACACACAATATTGGTACACACACACAAACACATACACTTATGCATAAAGTGCTTTTCTTATGACTAAGCAGTTTAAGTTATAACGTGGTGAATACTGGGAAAAGTTCTGCAATTCTCATTTTGCAAGCCCTATAAACTATTACTGGTTGTGATAAGCCTTGTCTATAAAAATGTCATTGATTTACAATAGAAAATATCGTGGCAAATATTGGCTATATCACGCAAGGGCAGTGTTCTAGATGGTTGGAGTTCAAGCTATGGTCCCCCAAATCAAAACTTCAAGGTTTTTAAACTACAGATCTCTAGTTGTGACACAAGTCCATGGAAATATGCAGACACAAAACTCTGTCTTAGAAATCAACTCACAACACACTCTGAATACAGTGTAGTTTAAATATTGTGAAAAGAACACATCCTAGTTTTCTTCCCAAATCAAACAACTTGGGAGATTCATAGATATGCCAGTATTCAGTAGTTTTGAAGATAAGTGCAAATACTATTGATGTAACTAGAAGGCTGTTATCTTTAGCCTGCAGCCTTGGGTACAGTCAGTTATCACCATCTGCTGTCTAAATATTAAAGTTCTTATGGATGGAATATTTGAAAAGTGTGTCTAGTATAGGAAGTAAAATAGCAACAATGACAACAACGATAATAATAATGCAATAACAGTAAATGACAGGAGAAAATATATTTATGTTGGAGCTGAAGCTTTGGCATATATAAGTCATATAGATAACTCTCTCCCTATAAAGAAATCAAATTGTGAGGGGCTGGAGATTTCCAAATAATCTCACTTCCAGTGGATTGTCTATTTATGTGCTAAACAGAATGCTTTTATTCCCTCTATATGATTTTTCCAATGCATTTGTCAAGGCATTTCAGAAGATTGTGGTTTTTGTAGTGTTTCTAATATTTTAAATCAAAAGTAAAGGAGATAAAAGAAACAAAGGTCAAGGATTTGATATCCTTAGTAGGAGAGATATATCCTGCTTTGGGTAAAACTCTGTGGAATCAGTTCTCAGAATTTCCCTTCTGTCTGGTTGCAGCACTGCAAGCACATGAAGAAAGTTGAGTGCTTGCTTATGGTTTTCTTAGATTCATCTGCACCTAATCATACTCACTATACTAGTAGCTTCTGTGATTGCAGGAGCTGACAGAATTTAATGACAATCCAGAATAGTGCCTTATGAAAGTCTGTTCTGTGAATTACAAGTGCTTAACAAATCTCTGCAGCAAATGAAATAGATTTGTTCTTCAGAGACCCAAAACCTGGTTTGCAGCTAGTGTTTTTATCTCTCTCATCTTATATCTGACATTATTGCTATTAAGATGCAGAATAGCCTTTGTGAGGTTTGTAGGTTTCCACCAGATTTCAATGACCAAGAAAGAGAATTGCATTGGTTATTTACTACATGGCTGGGGGCTAAGATGGCTAAATACAGGTTTATCACCTGTATTTTCTCAGCAGATTTTCTCGGCTTCAAATTCAGTGACCCATTTTAGCTGCAGTAGAAGGTCACTGTTGCTAATTTACTCTCATTCATTGGTCTCAGTGACAGAATTTAATTATTTCAGCCTAATTCATAGAGGTAGAGCAGCAGCACCACTTAAAACACTGTAATGAAAACCAGTAAACTCTCACCTTGTCTCTGCAAAAAGACCAGGAATAAAACAGTTAAACTTATGGTCTGTAATCTCAACTCAAAAAAAAAAGTGTGCTACCTTAATAAATGGGAAACTTTAGTGGACTAACAGCTGTGCAGTTGTTCAGGTTTGAGTTGACTCTTGATAATATCAATGGAAGTCTTCCTAAGAAACTGAGTCAATGTCACACTGAGCACAGTTAAGTACAGGGAAGAAGAAATTCCTTGAAATAGAATCCAGAGTTTTTGAGATAAGGCTTTAGCAATGCTTTTTAGAGGCAAACATGTTTTCAGTCACCATGGAAGGAATAGCACACTGAAGCCAGTGATAACTGTACAGGTTTAGCAGGATAAGACATTATTGAACAGTAGGATTTGGCCTATTCAGTCAGTGCTCTAGGATAACTAGCAAAATGACAGGAAATCCAGAAGAGCTGCTAACTCTTCTTCCTTCTAAGTGTGTGAATAGCATGCTGCATGGGGCAGCTGTACTGGATAAGAAAAAAAGTTGCTGCAAGAAAACAAGGCAGGTATAACACATTCCTGGCTACACAGACTAACTTCTCAGCCTGGACAAAATCACCAGAATCAGTCCAGGTCCAAATTAAATAAAGTGTTTTCCTGAATAAGCATCTACTTCAATCAAATCTTCCTTTATGGTCTCCTGGCATTTTTGGCAGAGTAAAGGTATGATAAAAGCTGTGTACTGGAACTTGCCTGCAGGAATTACCTTTTGTCTGAAGACAGAGTTCTCTGTGCAAAGTCTAGAGCAGTCTCTCTTTATAATGCTAATCTTCCACTTCACGCTTACTTGACTTGTCAAAGTAGGATAGTGATCATAAAGTTCAAGTTTCATGATCCTTTTAAAAAACTTAAATTTTATTTTCTGTGTGTCTACCTACCTTTTTTGTTTTTTTCATATTCTCATTCTTTCCTAAAATGAAAATCATCTGGGAGGATTTAAGAAAGTTGGTTATTTTTAAATTCTGCTTTTCAAAACCCCTCGGTTTATCTTCTAGAATACCTTTGTTTTTTCTTTTTTCTTTGCTTTTTTTGGCCAAAGTACACCTTTAGCTGTGAAGACATGGTCCAAGTATAGTTAGAATATTTTATTCAGTAAGCTGTTCTTTTTATTGAGGAAGCTGTATATTACATATTACTTGAATATCTCAAATATTAGAGAAGCGATAATTCCTTAACATAAGAAGGATATGGAACTGTTGGAACAGGTCCAGAGGAGGGCTACAAAGATGATCAGAGGGCAGGAGCACCACCTCTTATACAAGGATGGGCTGAGACAGTTGGGCTTGTCCACCCTGGAGAAGAGAAAAGGCTCCAGGGAGACCTTATAGAGGAATTCTAGTACCTGAAGAGGGCATTCAAGAAAGCTGAGGAGGGACTTCTTACAAGGGGATGTAGTGATAGGATGAGGGGGAATGGCTGTAAATTACAGGGGGAAGATTTAGGCTAGTCATTTGGAAGAAATTCTTCATGATGAGGGTGGTGAGACACTGGCACAGATCGCCCAAGGAAGCTGCGGCTGCCCCATCCCTGGAGATGTTCAAGGACAGGCTGGGTGGGGCCTTGGGCAGCCTGATCTAGTAGGAGATGCCCCTGCTATTGGCAGGGAGATTTGAACTAGATGATCCTTAAAGTCTTTTCCAACCCAAACCATTCTATGATTCTATGGATTAACAAGTGAAACCGCATAGAAAGTGTGAGGAACACAGGGAGAAATACATGTACATATCTCAATCATGATGCAACATAGCCTTAACAGCCTATAGTTTGCTTTCTTTTTGCAGAACAAATCCTTACAGCTAGATTTGGTATGGTACTGGGACAGAGGAAAATGTCTGAGTCTTTCTCTTTATATCTGACTGACTGATATTGTCTAGTCATTAAGGTGCTAACAAATTTTGAAATAAAATCCTAACAATAGCTTTCCTAAATTGTCCAATTTTTATTTATTAGTAATTTTATATTTTTTATTTTCCAAGAAAATTCTCTTTTAGGATTCCTGAATAACAAAAAAATATCTTAAAATAGACTGACTGCCCTTAATTCTCTAATTGTATTCTTATTGAATGTCTTTGATAAAGCTTCTGAGATATTCTCTAACCATCTTTTTATTCTTGTTTTGTTGTCCCGACTGAATTTACTGACAGTAATTATTTGTATATGATCGAGGATAAAACAGGTAGTTTTCTAAGAATACATTCCTTATAAAGTCTGAGGAAATACATAGACTATGCAGAATCTTGATATGTCTTTTGGTATAGGTTTTATGAGCTCTGTATGTGATATGTGTTCACAGTTTTAATGATACAAAACCTACAAGTGTAGCATGGATTTCTTTAAGCTCCAGAGAAGACGATGAAAAGGCGCTATTTACCCATCCAACATATCTTTAAATATCCATGGATATTAGCTCCTAATATGTACCCCCTTGTGATTTGTCCAGTCAATCTAAACAATAATAGTTGTGCTGTTACTTGTCTTGCAAGATTTCTCCTTATGTGAAATATCATTGTGATTTTTGGCAATTCTACTGTTTAATTTGAACTGCCAAACCATCAACAGATGACTAACTTCACAAAGCTTCAGCATCAGATTTCAGATACCTGAGGAAGGGAAACAAGATCTGTGGTGTTAGTGTGACAGATGAAACATGTTTCCCTCCTCCTTTTCCTTGCTTTGATGAAAGAAGAATGGACAACCTCCAACATAGGTTTTAAGTGCAGCATTTATTAAGATCCAAACCCTGCATTAAAATAAATGTATTCAACTTGATCTCATGCTGCTGATAAACTCGTAGTGAAGGCACAGTTGTGGATTTGTAGAGATTAAAGTCATAGCTGTGATAGAAAAGAGACATTATTGGGTATCCTTATTGAAAGGATGTTGCTAATGAGATTGTATGATAAGGAAATTATGGATCATAACAAAGTTACTGGGAAGTATTTTCCAAGTATTTCCAAGGCTACTTTTAGAGGAGTCTAAAAGTCTGAAAACTAGAAAAGTCATACTAAAGTGAAATAATTTGAGACACATTTACTGTCTTTCATACCTTGAACATAATTTCTCAGTTTCCAGTCCCCCAGGATTTGTTCTTTTATTAACATTGTAGACGTTCTGTTCATAATTTGTTGTCAGAATATTTGACAACATATTAAAATACATAAGGTATCTAACTTTTCACTCATGAGGAAAATTTTTATGTTATCCTAGATGTTTTGACATCTACTTTTACATGAGAATGCTAAATGTTCTGTAAACAGTAATTACAAGGTGGACAATGTATGCTCATGCTATTCACAAAACATACTAATGGACCAATATACGCAGTTTGGGTTTGATTAACTCCAGTTGCCTTCTAGATTAGTTATCATCAGTTGTTCCTGAAGGAGTTTAAACAGCCAATATGGCCATTCACACAACAAAAAAGATCATCTTCATCTGTTCACTTTGGTTATGATTTCTGGAAACACTTCTATAAATTGTATGGGTTCAAGCTGTTCTTATCATAAATCATAGAATCATAGAATNCTCCAGGCTAAACAACCCCAGCTCTCTCAGCCACTCCTCATAAGGCCTAAGTTTACAAACTGTAACTTCCAAATGTAGCTTCTTAAGGCAAGATGTTTGTGCCATTGGAATTGAGGTGTAAACAGCTTTGTTTATCTTCAAAGCAGTGCATGTGTAGCCCGGAGTATAGGTACCAAGCCAAGTTTGGTGTAACTTCGTCCTCTTGAAGAAAATAAAGATCACCTTACTGTGCCCTGATTACATAGTTAGAATGACATTTGTTATAACTGATTAGTATATGGCGTTACAAACTTCTTAGAGAAAATGCAGTATGCATTCAGGAAAGTTAATTGTATTTCCTTTTTTAATCTTTCTGTTTCCAAGTCCCCCTTTCTTCCACCTAGCCATGCAAACTTAGAATTAAGCCTAAAAATAATGTTACTGCACTGTTTAATCCCTTTCACTCTGCCTGCAGGGATTAGCTGAGGTAACATAATTTCTAATGAAATTTTACACCGGTAAACCTGGCTTGAGGAGCAGATGTAAAAATCCTGCTGGTTGTCATGCAATTAGGCATTCATTCATAAGAAAGCACACTACTGTGCATATGTGGGACAGGATGTTTTGCTATGCCAAAAGCGAATCTTCATGCTGTTGAATTTATGCATTTCCCACTGCTACTCAAAATGCTTGTCTGAATGCTCAGGCAGGGGAGAGCTCTCTCTGTGGAAAATGCTCATCTTCTGTTGAAGTCAAGAAGTCTGACTTGTACTCTGTTCCCTATTCATTGGCAATTTGCACCCAATGTTTGCTTTATCATCACAAATTAATACAGAATAGATTGCGGTGCTAATTTTTTGCTTTAGTGTGATGTTATGAAACAGGTACTAAATGGCAAGAAGAAAGCAGAAGAAGAAAACAAACCAGAGACTCAACAAAGATAAATGTAATATCCCCTTCACCCTCAAGAAATGAAATTATTCTGACAGGGTCAGAGATTCTCTTGGCAAACCATCTTAAATTAATTACTTGCTTGACATTTTAAAGGAAGGTTTCAGATTGTAAAGTTAACCCAGACAAAGCATTCTTTTTAATCTTGTCAGTATGCAAACTACTTTGCACTGCAGTCTGTGAATTATTTATCAGAGAAATGACCCCAAAGGGTAAAAGGAATATCGGGAGTATTTGATCTTGGGTTCTGCAGCCTGATATACTTCTCTACCTTTGATCTGTACCTGTTGCAGTTACGTAATTTCTCTTTGTTTGATGTTGCCGATATTTAGCTCTCATGCTGTGCTTCTTTAAACCTAAATATTTTTCCCCATTTAAAGACATTTACACAGCCTCTAAAACTTTGTGCCAGCAAATAATTGTATCTACTAAATAACGGGGACAAACCCACATTTTCTGTTCCTTGCATTTTCATTAGAATAAGCATGAAATATTCATGGCTGCTGGGGTTTTTTCCTGCACTCAGGTGAAAATACAGTCTGCAATAGTAAGTAATCTGCAGTGCCTTAGCTTCTACTTGTAAACTGCATTAAAACATTAATCCTGTAGCAACTTATGTAACATTAATGGTGAAGGGTGGTCACATGGGATAAAAATACCTCTAAAGATGAGTCCAGAACCCGGTTCTAACATACTTTTTTTCTGTGTAAAGCTACTTAATTTTAGTCTCTTGGTTTTATATGAAGCATATACAGCTTCTAATTTCCTCTCTGCCAGTCTTTTCAGGTTTCAAGATTATTTATTCATCAATCATTTGTATAAGGTTTAGTATTACTGCTATCAGAAAAGATTTCTAAGTGTGATTGTAATGTAAAAGATAATAATTATAATTCCAGGATGAAAACAAACCAGAATGTAAGCTAATACCTGCTCTCAGTTAACATTGAACTTGTTTGCTTAGTTGCTCTGCACTTCTACAAAGACCATAATTCTCAGAAGACAGCAACCAAGCAAGCAACTGGTATTTAAAAGAAAGTCAGATTTGAAAAGTCAGTGGAAAAAAATATTAGCTAATTGTAACAATGTAAGCATGCAACGATACTTTATGCATTTTTTCACTTGGAGAACATTTCCTCCAGGGCATGTGCATTGGTAACTTTTTATACTTCATGTGTCAAAGAATTTCCAGTATTTTCTGGTTTACCCATAAATAAGATGAACTTTAGCTGAGCTGAGTGGAAACTTCAGTAGAAAGTCTATTGGTTTTAATTACCTTCTGCTCCTGTCATGTAGTATGAAAAATTATTTATTTGACCTATTGAAGTTTTTGCATCTAGCTGTGAGCAGAGATGAAGCGGATAAAAATGCTATACTATTCTCTAGTTTAGTCCACAGCCTAGTATTTTTATTCCATAATTTTTCATTCTCCAAGGGGGGAATTTCTTCTGCCTTTATGTCAATGGTTAAATGTTCCAAGAGCAAGACATGAGAGACTTCCAAGTAGAAAACTATCTAAGCAAAAAGTGGACAAGCTTTTTATTTTACTATGTTGCCCTAATGAAATACATCAATTCTGATAGATAATTCTTTCAAGGAATGTTTGTCAGATTTCTGCTTAGACTTCTAAGTACCACAGGATTTTCAAGTTTGCCTTCAATTTCCCCTGATAATGAAAAAAAACCCAAACCCAAATACCAAAACAAAAACAAACAAAACCCCCAAATGCATAAACTATTTGAGTTGATGAAAGATTAACTACACATGGCATAAAGTCAGGAATACCATACTAGCTGATTGCAAGCCACCCTGTTTTAAGGTTGTATCCACTTTCATCTGTTTTTACTGTAAAAATAATGCTTAAAGGACTGTGTATATCCTCTACAATCTATTTACCTACCCACAAACACCCTTTGGCAGATTTTTGCATCTGTACAAATTCACAACTGAGAAACTGAAGACTTTTGCTTACTGAATATCCCAGGTTCCTCTTTAATCAAGTGGACTCCAGTGTCTTTGGGCATGTTCTAATTAGGGATTCTAGCTATTGTTTAACTGTGATAATTTCCCCTGTGATTTCTATTCAGCTGATTTCACTGAACTTCTCCCTACCCTTGTTCAAACCTACTGGAACATCAGTGCTGGGGCTGTGACTGGAGACCGTACTAACAACAGCTGCATTTCAAAGTCTTCCTTTTACCTTCAAGATTCTTTTCTCAAATGATTTGGGAGGGTGGCTAAGACTCATGTGATTGCAATTAATTACCTTTATCTATCCTAAATATTGTTTTATGCTAATTACTGAAGCTATTCTTTTAAGATGAGTAAAGTAGATATTCCTTGAGTTTTATGTCTGTTCAATAGCAATCAAACTTTGATGTTCACTGTCCATGACTGTTTTTTGATCTGCTCATGATGGAATTAGGTTTGAGACACTTTCAAGTTGATAAAATACATATTTTTTAAAAGTCATAATGAATAGACTATATGTTCTTCATGTCCTAAGCAGCTGAGGTTGAACACTGGTAGTATGGTAATGTAATTTCTCTATCAAGATATGCACTGCTAGTCTTTGTTGTATTCCCAAAGTCTAAACCATTCTGAATTAAATCCATCTCTCTTCAGCTCCAGGTAAACCTTATTTGTGCTCTGCTTGCTTGCACGCAAGCCTCTCACTGCTGCTCTTCGGAAAAGTGGAGTTCATCCACAGTGTATTTAGACTTTCAGCTTTTTAAATCTATTTCATTGACTGTGTATATTCTTTTATTTCCCTAAGTGCATTATTATGTGAATCTACTATTCTGATTTGTACAGAAATACCATTTGTATGGGTTTGATTTGGTTTTACATAACCTTGCATTTTCATTGATCATCTTTGTACTTTGTTCTTTCACAATGACTTTCCTTTACCCTTCACAAAGACCTGATACACATACTGAGATTTATGTAGTACAAAGCAACTACTGGGGATTGCTCTGGAGCAGCAATAGAAGATCTAACAAAAATTTCCTCTCTGTGCTGGAGTGAGATGATACTTCATGCTGCACAGAAAAAAGGAGATGGCACAGGGTTACTTTTATAATTGTTGTTAATATTCCTGGTTTCTTTGATGCGGAGTCATAGCAAAATGTCCATACTTGGTTTGCTTAAAATTTTAGTCAGAGAGTGAAAACATCCCTGAAACGTGGAACAGGTCAAACGAGTGATGCACAGGTGCAAAGCTCTCCATTCTCCCATAGGCTGGTATGTAAGCCTAATGCATCTCATAGAATTTTAAAGTATATTAGAATTTATTAAGTAGTTGTTATAATGTCTAAATCCTCTGGTTTGATTTTTTTTTGTCAGCTTTCACTTGCTCTCCACTTTTCCCTACATAACTACTCCATTTGCTTTGCCTGTGTGCTAACGAGTTGTGATGAGAACAGCATCCCTAACCATCCAGTGTACTACCTTTCACCTTGGATTAGTCTTTTATTTATTTTTTAATAAATTCCACCTCATTTCTAAGACATTAAGCCTCATTATGGAGTAATTTCCCTTGGTACGAAAAGACCTCATTAATTGTTCTATTAAAAAATTATTATCTCTCAGAATGGGTGTTATAAGGGAAGTGTAATGGATAAGGATTTTCTTCTGCGTTCTGCTTGAGTATTTCTTTTTCTCGAGTGATTACTTTTGCTGCATCTGTGTTTACTTAAGAACCTGAAGCTAAAATAATTAGTAACAGGTGGCTGAGGTCTTACTGATAATCTGCCTGCCTTTTAAATGTACTTCTATAAAAGCTTTCCAGTTCCCATATTCTAGTTCTTTTCCATATTTAACAGGCTGTAATGAGAAATGATCTATACTATGTTACTTGAACTTACCTAATTCTAGGAGAGCTTATATTTTAACACTTTTAGCCAATCATATGAGACATATTTTCCTCTTTAATAATAATAGACTGTGCTTCATCTCTTCCTGTTTTATAGGGGTTTTCATGGGAATTGTTTTCTATGGACTAATTTTCAAAGGATATGCTTGCATTGCTAGTTTATTCCATGTTTTAACATGTGTTCTTTCCCAATTATGCTTTCAGGAATTTTCAATCAACTTTCCCTAACCAGCTGTTCACTGAATTTTTCAGATCCTTTCCTACTGACTCTGGTGATATTTAAGAGACAGGTGGTAAACTTTTTATATGGCTACTATTAGGAGGTCTTGAAAAATACGACTGAGTTTCTTAAAATTTATGCATAAAGTATGTTTACTTAAAATGTGGCATCTAAATATTTGAGCTTTTAAGCTATCCAACCATGAATGCAGTAAGAGCAAGAAGTCATTCAGCTATACATGGCGGGATGGATATGGTTTATTGGCATTTATGGCTGCAAGGGGGAGATTGCTGCAGATAATTGTTACAGGTATATTGATCAGGCACAGGCTCCTATATCAAGACCAAGATGGAAAGCCAAGATTATGAAATCATCCACATGCTACTCAACAGCCAAGTGGTTTTGACATATGCTAGGGATAGATGCAGGTATAATTCCAGAACCCCACTGTGCCTAGCTCATTCCAGGAGTTTGAAGTGCAGCTTTCCACCTCGTGAGGTAGTAAAGAGGGGTTTTTTTGTAACTTTTATTGGAACCAATTCATTTCCAGATGACACTAAGCTGGGTGGAAGTGTTGATCTGCTGGAGGGTAGGGAGGCTCTGCAACGGGATCTCAACAGGCTGGACCACTGGACAGAGTCCAATGGCATGAGGTTTAACAAGGCCAAGTGCCGGGTCCTGCACTTGGGGCACAACAACCCTATGCAGTTCTACAGACTGGGAGAAGTCTGTCTAGAAAGCTGCCNATAACTACCTGAAGGGAGGTTATAGAGAGGAGGGTGCTGGCCTCTTCTCCCAAGTGATAGGGGACAGGACAAGAGGAAATGGCCTCAAGCTCTACCAGGGGAGATTTGGGCTGGACATTAGGAAAAAATTTTCACAGAAAGAGTCATTGGGCACTGGAATATGCTGCCCAGGGAGGTGGTTGATTCACCTTCCCTGGAGGTGTTAAAGGCATGGATGGACAAGGTGCTAAAGGGCAGGGTTTAGTGTTCGATAGGAACGGTTGGACTCGATGATCCGATGGGTCTCTTCTAACCTGGTTATTCTATGATTCTATGCTTCTATGTTTCCTTTAAGCATACATTTACTGAGCTGCAGAGAAGCTGACTTGATTTTCTAATGGCTGAATTATTCTTTTGGGATGTTTGGTCGCACTGGTTAGGAGGCACTGACATAGAATGAGATACTTCTTAGAATTATTTTTTTTCTGAACTATGTTTAAGTGCCTTAAAAATAAACATCTTGGAGTCTCTAAAACTTCAAATATTTGTGGTTTGCATTGCGTAGGATGTGAAAATAAAACATGAAATTCTAATTGATTTTTTTTGTGAAGCAGAGGGAATTTCACATTTGCTGAAACAACCTCTCATTGAAATCAGTTAGCAGGACCTGTGTTACAGGCAGCGTGTGGCTTTACAACTCCTTCCATTCATTTAGCATAGACTGCACCCATCCTTACTAGAAAACTAATTTATCCACACTGTTAGCTAAGAAGTCTTCCCCAAAATCTAGTTTTAAATGATGATGATTACTGAAAATAACCATTATCTATTATCTTGCATCATTCGGAACTATTTCTGCTTTACAACAAGTACGATTTGCAGTCCTTGTTCAGATTCTTATTAAGGTTAGTGATATTTTCCCACCACATAATTTGGGCACAAAATTTGAGATTTTTGCTTACACCATATAGGAAATATAAACCCCATATAAAAGCTATATACTTCTGCTTTCCTCTCAGTGCATAAAGTCTGTTCAAGAAATAAAACAGGGAGAGAATTAGCCGCCTTGGGGATTGCTTTATATCCAGACTCCCACACTGCATTAATGGCCATCTAGTATACCATCAAATACCATCCAGTACTCTTCTAAGCTATAACATATAAGAAAGGAAACCTTCTTAGCAATAGTCAACTTTAAACATACATTAATGTGAAATTTTAAAGGAACAGCTAACTGTTGAAAAAACAGTAAGAGCATGCAAATAACATCTTCCTAGTTATAGAATGAGATAAAATAGAGTTGTATGGAGAACTATACAGTAAGAATTAGATCTACTAAAATGGAACAGATCTAGAATGAAATAATAATGGCATACTTTTATTTCTTGATATAAAATGTTATTGAGAAAGATTATGGTGAATTGTCTTTCACAGTTCAGAGAAAAGACACTTAAACAGACATCTATTTAAATTAAGAATCAAATTATCATCCTGCAGTTCTTTGTGAAGTAGTCAAAATATTAGTAGATCATGACTTTAATATGAATGATTCCGAGCAGGAATAACAAAAACACTTCAGAGGAATATTAACATAATTATTATTTCAATTTTTCTTGAAGCACCGAAATATTTTACTGAAAAAGGAAACAGTGGTGGAAATAATAAAAAAAAAAATAAAGCAAGCAGCCAAACATAGGTATCATTAATTTTTGCAAAGAAATTTCTTATACACCACAACACTTCATTCTGGGAAATTTCATGGTAGTTGTGTTGAATTTTTTGGCTACAGGGAACAGGTGGCACTAAATAATAATTTATAATTTATGATTTATGATTTATGATTTATAATTTATAATTTTTTGTTTGAAACACCAAATAAGAAATAAGAAGGATCTTTAGAGCAGTAAATAAAAGGAGAGTAGAGGTAAATGGCTCAATGTCCAGGTGGAGTTCAGTGACAAGTTGTGACCATAAGAGATCCATGCTGGGACTAGTACTGTTCAATGTATTCATGAATGACATGTGGTGTGACGTACAAGGTCTTTCTCCTGGGTTGAGGTAACTCCAGTTATCAACACAGGCTGAGGAATGAAGGGATTGAGATCAACTCTGTGGAAAAAGATTTAATCATACTGGTGGACAACAAGCTGGACACGAGCCAAGAAATATGCTCACAGCCCAGAAGGGCAACTGTATCCTGGGCTGCATCAAAAAATCATGAGCAGGAGGCCAAGGAAGGTGGTTCTGCCCATCTACTCTGCTCTGGTGTGATCCCACTTGGAGTACTACATCCAGCTCTGGAACTCCCAGCACAAGAAAGACATAAACCTGTTGAAATGGGTCCAGAGAAGGGACACAAATAGGATTGGAGGGCAGGACCATCTTCCCTGTGAGGAAAGGCTGAGAGAGTTAGGGTTGTTCAGCCTGGAGATGAGAAGGCTCCTTGGGGGCTTTCAGTGCTTAAATAAGGATTATAAGAAAGATGGAGGCAGATTTTTCAGTAGGGCCTGTTGCAACATGACAAGGCACAATGGTTTTAAACTAAAAAAGAGTAGATTTAGGCTAGACATAAGGAAGACATTTTTTATGATGAGAGTGGTAAAACACTGGAACGTGTTGCCCAGAAAGGTATTAGATGTCTCATCCATGGAAACATTCAGGGTCAGGTTGGATGTGGCTCTGAGAAATACGATCTGGTTGAACATGTCCCTGCTCATTGTAGGGGTGTGTGGGCTAGATGACCTTTAAAGGTCACTTCCAACCAAAACCATTCTATGATTCTATAAAATAAAATAGAAATACAAAATACATATCTTTCCTTTAACTTACATTTTCCATTCTAAGGGGAAAAATATACTCTATTCCTTTGAATCATCCCTTTTCTTTCAGCTTGAAGATTATGAACTGAAATATGGAAGTGCATGTGGACAGAAATGTATGACCTGACTGCTCATAAACTAGAATGAGTTCCTCTGAAAGCTCTTCATTCATATCTGAATGGTGACCAGTTGGATCATCTGGAGATGTCATCAGACCTTCTACTAATATTGTAATCTATGTGTCTTTCTGGAGACATTACTGAAAGCTGGTTTTAAGCAATATTTCCTATGCATAGAGTTTTTCCTGGCTGACTTTAGTGCTCTTTTCCTCTTATTAATCTTTTCTTGCTTTTTAATTTTTTTTCCTTTTCCTGTCAGATGCTAGCAGAAATGCAGTACTAAATAGTAAACCTAGTAAGTCAAGAATTTATTCCCAATCAGAAACCTGAATTTACTACAGAAAACTCATAAACTATATTGGGAAACTGTTGTCCTTCTCAGTAAACCGTTTGTAGAAGACAGCTACAAGTTTGCAAAGAGTAGTTCCCTCCACCACACAGTTCTTCCTTCTTTTTTCTATTCTGAAAAAACATTTTAGTGTTGGTGGAGTAAATAGAAATCAGTTTAATGGCCTCTGGAAAACATAACTATAAAAGAAAGGCATTGAACCATATAAAGTTATTAGAATTATAGTAGTAAGCACATGAGAGGAAGCATTTCATAAAGTATAGAGAAGCAATCCTGAGGGGATACACCAGAGGTGAGCTCTGTGCTTTCCAGCTGTGCTCAGCTGGGGAAGTTAAAGGGTCACATGTGCCTCCATGTCTGTTTACTCACTTTCTCTACTCCAGATTTCATTATTTATTTGTCTGCAAGGAGGCACAGCTTTTGCTGGCATTGTAGGACATGTTTCTCTTGCCAGGCAAGCCTGCTACAGCAGAGTAAATATAAGCTGGACAGACACAGAACATGGGGGTCAGTGAACAAATGTCTCCCATTTCTGACCAAATTTCTCACTGTTCTTGTAGGTAGGAACGCTGTTAGCCCTTAATTACTTCTTCAGCAGCTATTTTAAAAAGAAAACCACTGCAGTCAGAGTTTGTAAGAGGACCCATCCTGGTAGTTTGTGTTGAGCTTGCCCTGGAAGCCCCATCTCAGATATTTCACCAATGGTTTTGGACTCCTGATGAGCTCAAGGGGGAGATGCCCACCTCACTGCACAGGCCAAGTGGATTTGGCTCAGTGACAGAACTGCAGGGGCTTCAAGAATGGGTGGTATTGGACAGGGAGTCTTCATTTGAGGTGGGATTGTGCTGGAGATATTTTGGGTGTCAGTTTCGATTTGTGAATCCTGACCCCACCTGAGTCTGTCTTTAAGTTCTTCTGTCACTTACAGGATTTAGCCCTTAGGTAGATCTGAAAATCCTGGCTGTTGTGCTGAACCTCCTGTTTCAATGTTTTTGCTTCCAATGTAATGTTCTCTTGGAAATGAACTTTGTTTTCTAGTGCTTTATGTTAACTACCAGGAGATAATAAAATGCGATTTATCTGGGAAAAGAGTACATGTATGACAGAGTTGGGAAAACACTCTGAGGATCTTGTTCACTTTTTTTCACCAATCTAAGGGGGTATAAGACGCAATTAGGTATTGTAGAGAGAAAGTTGAGATAGTGATTAACAGAGAAATTTGGTTTAGGTTTGCAGCACATCTGAAGAGCTTTGTGAATCCCCTGGGCTTGTTTTCATTGCTTTATTCACAGAGCCTGTGGCTGCAACTATTGGAGTGTGAGGGCACAAGCAGCAGGTGACAAAGCTAGGCATAAATGAATCTAGATATTTTCATTTCATTTTGGTAGCAAGCTGGGAAAAAATAAGGAGAGAAAACTACCTGTCTTGTAAGGGGCATAAACATGGCAATTTTTGCCTGGCAAGGCAAAGAAAATGCATTGCAAGGTTTGCTGAGAGCAAAGCATCTCAGCACTAAGCCCATGCTGGAGCTGTGAGGAGGCCATCAAGCCATAGTTATGATCCTGCTTTGAAATACCATTAAATGCTATGAGAAAGAGACAAACATTTTGTTTCCTTTGTGTCTCCCAATAAGGATACCTGCTTTGTCCCAGGCTTACTTTGACATGTTGTTACTGCTGGACCTTGGAATAGAAATTAGTTGTGGGTGGGAAACAATGTTCTTTTAATTATATTTCAGATTAAAGAAGTTGTTTCCTTTTATTTAAGCAAAATCAAAGCTGAAGATTAAGTTGCACCTGTCAGCTCCAAGTCTTTTTCTCTTCTTTCCCTCATTTGCCTGGTGGGATAATCCAAACCTTCACAGAAGTAGCTCTAAGTGACTTTTCCATGTATTTCAAAATAGTAATTCACTAAGTTTTACATTCTGTCCAAACTGTGATCAATATAACTATTCCATAAATGAGTTCACTGTCATTATCATTAACGATGGCAGTCACACACAGTGATGAGCTGTGAGATAAGTCAGAGTGGCAGACACCTACAGATTCCAATGGCTTTTCCCGTGAGGTCCCTTGTATCCTGCTGACGTCTCAATCTGTTTCTCCCCAAGGGTCATGAAATCAATTTATTGCTAGGAACCTTGTCAGACTTGTTCTACTACTTGACTTTCAGATTTACTGTGACAACTTTTTTAGATGAGATGGCATGACCAAACCCGTTTCTTATTCTGGGATCTGATTGAACCATGAACAGACAGTGCTTTTGGGAGAACAAAATACTCAGTCCAGATATTGTTTTGGTCAATTCTGTGTAAATAGCCAGCTGGCACCGTTTGATATAGTTTACTAAACCTACCTAACCTCCAAGTAATTACTGATAATTCTATACTTTTTATACACTGATCCAAATTTTCTTCTCTCTTGTTCAGTAGCTCTTTCCTAGCAAGGGTAAGTGTTTCACTGGGAATCTTACTCAAGGAATCATGAGCTATGTGATAGCTTTCTTAAACAAGAAGCTAAAAAGCTTATAGCATGCTGTGATACTCTGCCCTCATACCACTAGAGTTTATTCTCTGTTTCTGGGAGCATGACCTAAACAGAGGACACTTTATATATGGAGAAAGCATAAACATCAAATAATAATAAAGGTGAGAAGTTTATATGATAAGTTTCCTGGGTTTTATTTCAGTTTTTATGAAATAATAGAACTATCTCATACAGAATAGACTCAGATAAGAAAACATTCCTTTTCTGATGTCTTTCAGAAATAAAGAAAATTATAGTTGTATCTGTCTGTATGAATGCATGTATATGTACACAGAGGCATGTGTATGTACATATGTGTGTAGTTACGCTCTCATTTTTTTACATTCTTGATCTCCTAAACTTAAATTTAAAAAGCTAAATGAAGAAAAATTAACACAAAAAAATATGGTAATAAAATTGTTACATGTTTAGAAAATTCTAAGAGAAAATATACCAGCCACCCCCTGAATGTGGAAAAATAGCAAAGAGATATGCCCATTGTGATAAGACTTGCATGAACTCTAAGTATACTTTACATCCTCCTGACATTCTGTGACCTTTTGTTTTGAAGAACGCAAAACAAAAAGCTCTCAAAGTGTTGGTTGTATAACAGCTTGTAATTTATATGGATATTGACCAAGATCTCCATCTTCTGAAGAACAGAAATAAATCTGTGATTTTAAGGCAGAAAAAAAGCATATATTTTCAGTGAATCTGTAGTTTTTAATTCAAATACAGAGACACTTGGAGATAGAAGTTCACTTTCAGGTCTGTGTAATTGAAGTCTACGGTTTCAATTATTCAGTAGCCTCAAACTCTCTGTGCTGCTCTCAATGTTATGAAAACAAGCTCGTTTCTTTGAACATTCTGAATCAATAAATCTGATGAAGATATAGTAATCTTGAGAAGGGGAGAGAGTAGGACTGAAAAAGGAATATAAGGAAAAAGCTGCAGAAGACTGTTAGCACTAATGTAAATTGTGAATCATATTTACTTTGGGATCTGCTGATTGATTTGCTGCCTTACATATATACTGCCACTAGCTAGCAAAAATGTTCTGTCCTCATAATCACTTCTGTGACAGAGTCGCTCTCTGTTTGCTTTATCAGCTTGTACTGAAATATACGTCCTCTTGTCCTACTGTCCCAGATGTACTGCTCCTCTGTGCACACCCAGAGCTACCTGTGCTTCTGCCACAGCAATCTGCAGAAGTAGGAGTGCCTTCTCACAAAGCCTGCAGACCTAGACCATAGGACACCTGGATTCAGACAGCAGTGCCACAGAGTTCTTAAATACCTTTAGGCATGAGTGGATAAGTCTCAAGTGGACCAAATCCACACTGCATGTCTTTTTATAGAACCAAACAGGATGATGCATTATTTGAATATCTTCGTATGTCATGTATTTAGAGACAGCTTCTCTTACAACTACTTGGTCCTTCAAATGAGTTTCCAGACCTTATATGTGATTTCCAGCACAGGAGAGACTGCTTTATATTTTCTCCCCACATGTTTTTATATTTGAATTCCTTGCTCTGCAAAATGGGGACAGTGACATCTTCTTCATCTTACCCCTTGTCAGTTGATACGGCAAGAATATCTTTTTAATGTATATGTTGCACCATGTAGTATGATGAGATTCCAGTTTTAGCCAGCAATTCCAGAAAGTGCTCTGAATGCATGAACATTATAAATAAAACATGGTTAATAGTATGACAAACCAGAAAGAATTGAGTGCTCAACTGATTTGACAATCCTGTCTTAAGTAGTATACTGAGCCTACAAAGAGATGCTAATCACATCTCTCTAGATCATGCTATTTTGGTCTTCAATGAACCTGGACCAGCAAAAGTATAGTCGTGTCATGAGTATGAGGTGTGTCTAGACACCAAGACAGAGTGGGAGGAGGTGTAGATTAGTTCAGGCTATAAATCTAGATAGGTACATCCTGCGCTACAGGATGGGACTTGTGATTTGTGACAGAGAAAAGAGTTGAAACTTTGTCTGATGAACAACAACCAGAGTAGAGGGAGAGTTCACTTCCTGCCAGACTTATGGACAGAACACTCACCGATGTGAATGGCAGTTCTGAGCACAGAATAACATGCTTGGGGAGAAAATCAGAAGGTCGTTGCTTAGCAAATACTATAAAATGAATTTAAATGCTGTCCTACTGTGATTCATCTGAGGTTTGATGAAAAGTTCATTGAAGTCGAGGGGAAACTCTCTACCAACTTCAGTGGACTTTCAAATCAGACACTAAAAAGTATGCTCATTTCTTCTGAGAAAGCAAAATTTTATTGTGAACCAAAAATGCTACTTTCCTGTAATTTTCTTCAAACATAAAAACAAAAGAAAACTTGGATAACACATTTATAAACCCAGGATTTAAACTGTGGTATACAGTGCCTATGGTGAAAATGGTTATAAAAAATATTCTAAAATCCTAGTACATCAACCCAACCATTCCATGGATGAATTTGTACACTGAAGCCACAAATCTCTGCTGCTTGAAGATCTCACATCATACATATCAACCTTAATTCATATTCAGAACCACAGAAGCATCTTAGAGAAACTGCTTTTTAATGCTGTTTGTATCCAGCAATAGCTAAAATTTAAAGCTACTAATTTGTGTAATGTTTTGACTACAAATATATAATTTGACTTACATTCTCTCTTCAATCAAATACAATATTACTTGAATAGGCAAAGTTAGTGGATCAGATTCTCATGGAGTGATGAGTTTTTAAAAACACATTTAACTCAGTATTTCTTACTGTGTATTTTTATTGTGATGTTTTTTGTAAGATGTGTGTGGGTGAGTTGCATTACTTTAGACCCAGTTGTGCTTTGAGATACTGTAGTAAAGTCCTACTGACTTTCTTACACAATTAAGTCACCCCAGTGGGACTTCCTTTTCCAGGTTAAGAGCAGCTTTTTGTAAGAAAGTACAGTTTCAATGTTAGACAATCACTTAAAAAATTTAAAAAAGAATCTTTGAGGAATATTTTTCCTCCTCCTGTTACAATGAAATACTTAATCCTGTACATTAACAGGACATGCTAGAGCAGATCACAGGAAAAGAAATTTTTAAACTGAGAAATATACTGCTGCTATATTCCTCCTAGTATTTGACAAGATATTGGATATATCAGAGAACTTGAGATTTCCATCTGTGCTTGAGAATAGGATGAATGATCTTTCATTAATATTCTATGAGAGGAAATGTGGATCACTTAAAACAAATCATGAAAAGGCCACTTATTTTGTGCTGTCATAAAAGGCAGGGAAGGCAGCATGCATTACACATAGGTTATGTCTGTACTACTGCCTGAAAGTGGCAAGGGGACATTTCTCTGATGGCAGGTGGCACAACTTAGTGTATGTTAATTTGATTGAGCTTGCTTCCTGCCCCAAAAAGAGACCCATCTTTTGTTTAAGAACAACCCCTTGCCAAGGCTATTTGTTGATCTGTGCTCAGGCATTGTCCTGGTAGTGCTTAATGTCCCAGACCAGAGCCTTGACAGCGACTGTACGAACAGTTGTGGACAACCAGAGCCAATTCTTGATCCATGCCCTGCCGCTGTTTCATTTCCTCATACAGATTTTGCCACAGACAATAACAGATAGAATCAGAATTCTAATAACCAGTGGTGTTGAGCATTTTCCAAGGCTAGTTTTATTTAAGTAAACACAGATCAAGAAACAAGACTTAATTTTTAGGGAAAAATTTTAAGGTGAGCGCCAAGTTGTTTATTTGAAAGGATGATGAATTGTGTGGCTTACAGAAATTAACTGTGCAACCTTTAATGTTGTTATGTAGTTTGAAACAGATTCTTTTACATCTAGAATATCACAGTAGCCAACAGTAAATTGTTAGCCATATAATCACGTACATTATGTATGGAGTGCTGAGTCATGGTGTCACATGTTTGGCTGAAAGGTATAGTTCAAATGTGCATGAAAAAGAAAAAAAAAACCAGCACTTTCTTTCACTTCCAAATACCCTAGATTGATCACAATCTATATTTTGTCTGAGGAGCATTTTCTCTGGACTTTTTTAGGCTATGTCTCTTTTACTGCTTAGTTAGTAGTTCCAATATAAGACTTGAAGCACTCTGCCTTGAGCAAAGAGCAATATTAGAGCTGTCCAGGGAACTATTCTTCTCAGGAAAGAAGGAAGATATTCTAATGAATCAACAACTTTTAATTAAATAAAGAAATTTGCTGAACAGATAGAACTATAGGAGTGAATTGTGCAGCACCCTCTTACTGCCATATTATGGCCTCCTGATTCCCTGATCCATCAGAAAGCTGCTGCCTTCCTGCACCATGCAAGTGCTATGATGTGCTCTGTGTTCTACACTGAACAATTGTCTCAGGCCACAGGGAAAAAACCAAGAACTTGTTGTACTTTTTGTTGACTACCCAGGGTAGAGAAAAAGGAGGGGTGATCTGGAGTTTTCCAAGGCCATGATGTCATGGGTAGGATGAGAGATGGTTATAAGTATATGGAAATAAACCATGCCATTGAGCATTCTCTTACACATAGCCTCAAGAGTTGAGGACAATAGTCAGCTCTATACACAATAATTAGATTGTCACAGTCACTGTTATTCAGAGAGTTTTAAATAAATATTTGAAGCTAGAACAACAAAGAAATAGAGATTATTCACTAAAAATGTGATCCAGAAAAATAGACACAATAAATAGGACATTGCCATTTTCAGATTTCCAAGATTATATTTTACAAATAATATAGGAGTTCATATTTCTCATGCTATGGCAAGCTGCCTTGAGTTGTACTGCTTATTTCTTGAGCTTTCATGAGACAAACCTATCTTTTCGGCCTAGTTTTGCTTTTCAGTTGGAAAGGTATGCAGCCACACATATATTATTTCCACCAAACTTCCAAACATTCATTCATTGGATATTTGTGTATTGTAGGTGGAAACTCAAGTATCTTAGAATCAGAGAGTGACTGAGACTGGCAGACCATTTAGAGATGGACTAGTCCAACTTCCCTGCTCAGAGCCAGGTCAGCTGGAACAGACTGTCCCAGACATTTTGCATGTCAAATATTTCCACAGCTGGAGGCTCCAGAACTTCTCTGGACAGCCTGCTATAGGGTGTAACCAACCTCACAGCAAAAGTGTTGTCTTGCAGAATGTTCACATTGATTAAAATTCAAGAAAGTTAGGGAATTACAAGAATACAAGTGATAGATCCTTTCTCCAAAAAAGGATTTATTTATGCAGTAAAATTAAAATATATTTTGCCTGGAATTCAAGAAGGATAGAGAAAAACTGAGTGTCCAATAAGTAAGATATCAAGGAGAATGAAAATTAATTCTTTTTCCTCTTGGTTTTAAAAGTTGCAAGAATTTTATATTATCCCAAATCTGTATTACTTAGAACACTGTCTACATACTGAATTAAAATAAAGGGAACAACTGAATTTTAACTGTGGAACTAATTTCCTCTGGTTATTTTTCAGGTACAGATGTTAAGCATGAACAATGTGAGTTTGTAAATCATTTTTATCAAATCCCAAATATATTTTTGGACAGCAAATTTATCTTTCTGCTAAAAAAATAATAGTTCCTTGAAGAATAGTTTTTGTTTCAGTATTATTACGTCTGATTAGGAAGCACTGGAACTATTTGATTTACGACAGAACAGGGTAGGGACATGTAGATATCAGTTGATGCATTTATTTATTCCAGTATAAAAAACAACAAGTATTCTATATAAAATGAAGGAATATGGTTTGTGCACTATGAGAAGACAGAAGCAGTTTTCTATTCATTATCTGGAGGTTCTTTATCAAGACCTGAACTAAAGTCTTCTGCTACATTATGTTTCTTCCTTCACTTCTAAAAATACTTTTTAAAATTAGATGGTTCATATCAGAACCTGTGAGATTTACGAATAAATAATAGGATAACGGAAAATTTGTATAAAAAATGCTTACCTTGCCTAGTTATCTGGCAAGTACTAGTTATCTAGGTAGTTGCCTAGTTATCTGCAAGTACCCTGAAAATATAATATAATAGTTTTCAGGAACTACGCAAATGATAAAACTTGGGTACAGTAATTTTGTAACTACATCCATATACAGATATTCAGTAATACAACTGGGATTTTTATTGGCAGACTGGCGCATTTCAGACTCATAGAGGTGATCAGTGCAGTACTAATGCTTTTAAGCGGTTTTTGTAAGTGAATGAATATGATTCAGATCCATGTTGAAAGTAATCATGAAGACAGAATCTCATCTTGACAAGCGAGGAACAAAATACAAACTGCATGTCCTCAGATCACGATCACTTCAGGCACTGTAAGATAAATTCAAATTCCCTCTCTGCCCCAAACCCAACATTAAAATTCAGGTCAAGAAAAGCAAATGTACAGCTGGTAGCTAGGATTGCTTTCTGGTTTTCTGTATGGGCTGCCTTAATGTTCAGGGCAAGAAGGCAGAATGAAAAGCTGGGAATTTGGACTATTTATTTACTTATTTGTGTATTTGTTCTCAGGTGAATATAATACATATCAGTGTCAAGTGTTGCACACTGCATTGTAAAGTCAATTTTTGCCCAGCTTTTGAACCACAGAGAGCAACTTTTACATGCCAGCAGTATCTCTATTCACATTCTTCAAGTTTCAAATTACTTTTTCTCTGAAAGAGCATCCTCCATGGGGCACGAATGGCCTTTGAATGCCAGCTCTGTTGGATCTGAGTGAAACTAGACTTTAATTCCTTACCACAGAAAGGAGGAAGTCAAAGCAGGGGAGAAAAACAAGGTTTTGAAATGTATCTTGCATTTATGAAGAAACTATAGGAACTGCATTGAGAAGAAGATGATCTTTAGTCTCACAAGCAGGGCCAGTAAATCTGTCTTTTGTTTATTAGGAATGAATCACTGTAGGATTCCTGAGAAGAAAACAAAGCAATGTACTCTGTGTTTAGTAAGGGTAGAAACTCTCAAATCGATGCACAAAGGCCACTTAGTGTGTACTATGACCACTTAAGCCACTGAGTCAGACTTACCTGGATGCAAAGACATTTGCAGCAGAAGAAAGCAGAATCACCAAGCCAGCACAGTAGCTCAGCAACCTAATGAGAACGATTCAGAAGATGGTGACTCAAGACCGGACATCCTAAGTTTAGTCACAGATTTATTTTTTATGCCAAACAGCAGGGTTTTTTTTCATGTCAGTCTACGTGGTGATGAGCTTGACCATCACCTGTGGGACAGCACTGAGAGCAGTTCTACAAAGCTCACCTTGTCAGATTTACCATCACTCCCGCATAACACAGAAATCAGCAACAGCAAGCTATTGACACACTGAACTGCAGAACACCACTGTCTTCCTATTTGAGGCATAAAACCTCCCATTTCCTCATCTGGGCTGCTAATTACTGGCAAAAATGTTTCCTGTCAGATGTTATCTAGACAACTACTGAATACAAGTCAGTCTTATTTTTGCCACGGCAATTAAAATGGAGCTGACCTAGAACACATTAAAACCTGTAAAACACAATTTGCTGCTCTTTTACCTTGTCAGATACCTCAATCTCTGTCTTCTCTTTTTTTCCTCGTTATCTAAATTATATGGTAAATTGAAAAGGGAGACATCAACTGAATTAAGTTAAGTCCCAAAGGAGGTGCAAGAGGGCAGAAACTGGATGTCGATTTGAGTGTCAGCACTGGTACTGTTGCATGTCCCAGGAGAGCTCAATATCCTGGAAGCATGTTTGGCAGCAAAGCACCAGAAAGTACTCATTTAATTAAATAAATATAAATGTAGACAGTATAAAGTCACAGTCACTTTCATTCTGATTTGTGTAGGATGATGTGTTTGTTTCTATGAATTGGGAGTTTCAGCCAGGATTCTCAGAGTAGAGTATAACCTTTTTATATGATTTGCTAGTGCATTTGAGAAGTACAGAAAAATTTGCCACCATGCCAAGCCTTTCTGCAGGACTAAGAAAAAAGTAGCAACTGTGCAGCCTTTGCTTGGGCAAAGAAGCCTGAATACAATAGCATCTGTAGCAGTTTGGTGCCAGAATTTGTAGCTGACCGTGAAGATCTCAGGAAGTTTATCTCCCTCACAAACCCATTAGGTTGATCCGTGCTGTTACTAGATTACTTTGTTAATTAGAGAAGTACTTACTTATCTTTGAACTGTGCATAATACACACATTTCATGGCTTTACACTCTTATATGAGCATATTGAAATGCAAAACCTAAATGACAACACAAACTAATTTGAATGTCTATATGTTAACAGAGCTGAAAAACAACAATCATTACTAATGTGTGAGGGTTTTCTGAACAGCATTAACCCCTCCTAAACTTTGGACTGTAAGTGGAGATTCCTCCAATGATGTAGGTTTCTGCCGCATGCCATCTGTTCAGATTCTAGAGGTAGATGTGTATGATTAGACCTTCCTGGATCTTGCAAACCTTACGGTTTATTGAGAAACCAGTATATGGGTTCCCACACTGCTGAATCCTTAGAAATGCTGATAGTTTCACATAATGTGATAGAGTTTTGCAAAATGTCACATTTGTTGTGTCTGTGGCTTTTTTTGAGTACGATTTACAGACAAGTACCCTTGATGTGAAGACAGATTATGCACCTACACTACAGATATTTTCCTACCAATAAATATTTTCAAGAATTTCTTACATAAGCACAACCATAGTCTGGTAAATTTTAGTATGCTCTCTTGTATATGTCCAACATAGATAGAAAATACAGGCTTTTAAGGCTTGAGAAGAAGAAATGCCCAGCAAGTTGACATGCATTTAATTACTGTGACAACTAATGCTGGGAGATATGAGCATAGGCATATGTGAACTATTCTACACATGAAAATTGATTTGAAAAATTACGTTTCCTGATTATGACAGAATTGGTGCCAGCATGCGTCATGAAGCACATTAGGCATAAATCAGGCTGCTTTGCAGTAGTCATAGATTTTCATTTTTTTCTGACACTGTGGAAATGTTGTTATACCATACTAAAAAAAACAATCTTCCATCATATAGCACAGAATTAGTTTCATGTGACACTGCACTGTTTAACTTGAGTATCTTGCACAGATGTGACATTTATGTGTCATGACACAGAGCACGTAACAGGCAGAAAAATACACATGCTTCTGTGGTGGAAATTTATGCATGCAACTTTTCTCTAGCTTTTTAGATGTGATTCGTCTCTGAATTAAAATATCTAGATGGAAGTACCCATATGTGAGTTATCTGCCACTACAGGTTGTGGCAACAGGTTGCTCAGTTCAGTCGCCCACACTCAGCTGCCTGGTGCCTTCCAGCTGGTGCTAGGATATGCCCATCCAGCCTACAACAAAAGCACAAATCTCCCACAAATATTCCACTTATGCATGGTGTTGGACACGTGGAAGCATCTCAAGTGTCACCACACAACAACATTTAAGTGGCACCTATACATGAAGTCTTAGGTCTCTACTGACTGCAGTGACAGCATAGTGAATCAATTCCCACGAATAAACCTGTATTCAGATTTGCTCCTTCAGACATCTTGAACTGAACTGCACTTTCATTGATCTTATGAGAGCAATGTAAATGAAACTGATGAAAATACAAATATTCTGGTTCAGTCTTGTTGTAACATATCTCAGTTCTTCAAATTATTATAACATGTTTTCTTCACTTTGGTAGTATGTACAGCAAAAATGCTTCCCTATTCCTTTAAAAATATTTGTTTCCTAGTGAACTTCATTAATTTAAACACCACACATATTACATAAGATCAAATTTATTCTAAATTGGTGGCAAAAGAGATGAAAATCAGAAATAATTATGTTTTATCTCATCTTCTGACATTATTTTTCATATATTTAGGATTGCAGTTCAAAAGGGATTTCTGTAAGGAAGGAAACAGATGTTATGGGTAAAAAACATCTTATTGCCAGCAAATATAGGTCTTGTTACAACAGTATTTTGCTGTGCATTTTAAAACAATATTTTGCAAATGAATATTCAGTAAAATTTACTATTAACTTGCAAGGGCAAGAGGAAGAAAAGATAAGTAAAGTACATTAGAAAGAGTTCTTCATGCTTATTGTCTACTCATTGACTTTCCACTGCAATGCTAATTTTTTCTGGTCAAATGGAAGTGCTTCCTCAAAAAACACCACTTAAAATAAGTTGTCACTTCTTTTAAGTATTGCAGCTTCTGGGATTTGCCAAATATTGTCTCAAAATATTATCTACATCTTTGGTTATGTAAATATGTTGACTATTTCTCTAGTGAACTCTAATGATATTTACTCAGTTACAGATCCCGTATAAGCAAATGACATCATGAGGAATAGTATGTTGTGGCTGTCATACTCTCTACCATCGTCAACAAAGAGAGTATTTGCAAGTGAAACACAAAGCCTATATGCAAGATAAATGTTCACTACTAATAATAATCTCCCTTGTCTAAAGCATCCACCAAGCCTTAAAAACTCAGCTTTGTGCAAAGAACCCCACATCTACTCCAGAAAATTTTCTTGCTTTAAGAGTAAATTTAAAAAGCTGTCTCTGGTATATGCCAAAATTAAAATAATGGACAAAACTTTTAAATTTTTTCCCACATATCAGCAATATGTGATTCTAATTAAAATGGCTAATAAGATCCCTAAGTCAAAGAATGAATAAGTCTTACACCTGACAGTCTTTGGAAGTAGTGGAAAACTCTCTTGGTCTTTGGTGTCTTCTGTTGCAGAAACGAAGGATCTAGTTGCATGAGAATCTAATGCTGGCTCTGCTGTAAGAGATATGATAGTTAAAACCATAATACACCATACACATTTGTTACAGAGAAGAAATCAACTCTAAATTAGACTCCCATTAGAGACAGAGAGAAGCAGCAGGCAGATGGATAACTTGAATAAATACAGGACATAATAGTGTTTTACCAAACAGAAGGATTCGCTAGCATAAATGAAACACTTCAGCTTGTAGCACCTACTGCTGCTGTAGGCTGCTAAAGAAAACTTCCACTGATGTTAACAATAGCTTTGTTTAAGGATCAAGTCAAAGAAAGCAACTCCACTGAGTATGTTTAAATCAGAAATTCATACCGCTGCTTTTCTTCCATCATGAACTACAGACAAAGGGATGAAATTTAACCCAAAGTGCTGAGAATAGATGACCAGAATATAATCAAATAAATATTTGCTGGTTCAGTAAATAATACAGAAGTATCAAGGCCCTGAGTTCACCACTAGGCTGTAATTGCCCTGTAACACCTTCCTGCACAATCCCTTTCTGCAGTTTCTGCCCTGTTCCTCCTCCCAGGGCTTGAGATGCCTGTGTTCAAGATCTGTTCTGATCTAGTGCAGATGTGCCAGCTTGGAGCTAACCATGAAAGCGGCCCTCTAGTGAGAAGGAGCAAGAAGCAGCATTGCTCTCTCTCTATCTGTGCACCTTCTGCTCATTAGTCAGAAGCTGTGTTAAAGCTGCTGATTGTCTTGGCTTGAGGTCTTTGCAGGCATGCCATGCCTAGCTCTGTGTCTGGCCTGTCTTGCCTGGCTGGCTGGACCTCAGACCTGCTGTCTTACTGTCAAAGCATCTTGCTACCTCTGGACTGTGCAAGCCTCACTCTGCTCTGTGGCTTCAGACAGGGTAGAACTGGACCCATGCTGGAGACCACACTGTCCTGCATGCCTTGCTTGTCAAGGCTCCCTGTCCTTTGTAGGGCAGCTCACTTTTAATCCTCCCTAACGTGACAATCACAGGCTGGATTTTTAGTTATATTGACTGTGTGAAGTGCTAATAGTCATTAGATGCTCAGAAAATGGCTGTTCAATCAATACTATAGGCATCAGAGGGCATTGCCCAATAAATCCAAAATATTCCTCATCTCATGATAGGCAGTGCTTTATTATTGAGGTCAATAATCCTCATCTGCATTTATTCTTATTAATTAGGCAGTACAAACCAAATAGTTTTACGTGATGACCACTTCTCTAGAAGAAATGTTCTGCAATGTCAAAAGACTATGCATCAAAAATTTCAGAAAAACGAGCTTTTAGTAGGTGATCTGAAGTTGACAGTGTCATTGTAAAGGAAGAGAAAGAACTTCTAAAACAGAACTGTAACAATGACAGTATGGTATTAACTATAGTATGATAATGACAGCAGGTTGAGGGAGGTGATGCTGCTCCTCTGTTCAACACTGGTAAGACAATTCTGGAGTGCTGACTCCAGTGTTGTGCTCCCCAGTGCAAGAGAGACATGGACCTGAAAACACTTGTGTTCCAGTATTTCCTTCTTCGTACCACAGACAAAAAAAATCCTTCTAATTATTTTCATCAAAATTATTTCCTCCACAGCACTTTATTGTTTTTCTGTTTCCTGAGATCAGACTGGACATTTTGATTTCACATTCTTTCTGTTCACTCCAATGCTGCACATAAGTCCAGAGCCACTCTTGGCAGCTCTGGATTCTATGCTTTACTGAAGCACTGTAAGATCAACCAATGAAAACTTGGTTTGGCACATTCTTTCCTGAGCTACAAAACAGTATATATGTGTTTTCTAAGAGACAGAACTGCTGTAGAAAAACAGATGGGGTCTGAGCGTGTTTCAGGGAAGTTCCTGTCGATTTTAAGGTAAAAATCCCTTTTCTGAAGACAAGGATGTCACAAATTATTCCCAAAGCCAGCATTACCACTTCTTGTTAGTTCTGCTCTGGATTGGCAGGTACATGTATTGGCCACAAAGGCAATCTTTATGATTTTGTCTCAAAACTTGAAACAGTTTAAAAGAACATTTCCAAGATTGCAGTAATATTGAGAGCTAAACACGTGATTTTTTTGTAACATTGTCAGGCAGCAACATCTGGTGCAATAATCCTATAAATTTTGAAGAAATTTCTAATTGCTATTTTGCATTCTGGAAATAGTGGCCTAATTTACCACAGGCTAAAATGAAAATAATGAGTTTGACATGAGTCAGGAGGTACCCATCCTGTTTCAGTAGCTGGTGGTAAGAATGAAGATGGATCTGCTCATCTTTCTTAGTAAAAGCTTTTCTTCTCCCTCAGTTCATGTCATAAGCACACCTGTGAAAATGCAGAAATCAAATTGCTCTGAAAGGTATTACATCCTTACATTGGGGCGAAATCCTATCTTCAGGCAGTATGTATGCAACTAGTAAGCAATAAGTGAGAGGAAATCCTGGCTTCTCACATCCCAGAGCATTGGCATTTTAGATAATACTTGCTGTACAACTCCTCTGAGCTGAGATCAAGAGTGGATCCTGGTTCATCTGTATGTATTTTCTCGTCTCCTTGCTTTCCCACATACACATCTTCCCCCTTAATTTAGAGTAATCTAAATGTGACGGGATTACCTGGGCAAGATGACCTTGTAAGTTCATGTAATGTTTTACACTAATCTTGAAGGAAGAAGTAAATAAAGTTTTGTTCTGGACTGCAGATTNTTGTCTCAAAACTTGAAAGAGTTTAAAAGAACATTTCCAAGATTGCAGTAATATTGAGAGCTAAACACGTGATTTTTTTGTAACATTGTCAGGCAGCAACATCTGGTGCAATAATCCTATAAATTTTGAAGGAATTTCTAATTGCTATTTTGCATTCTGGAAATAGTGGCCTAATTTACCACAGGCTAAAATGAAAATAATGAGCTTGACATGAGTCAGGAAAGCAGAAATATTATAAAATCAACTACTAGACGTGATTTTTTTTCACCAAAAACATCCCCGCAAAATGAGGTAGGTACCCATCCCGTTTCAGTAGCTGGTGGTAAGAATGAAGATGGATCTGCTCATCTTTCTTAGTAAAAGCTTTTCTTCTCCCTCAGTTCATGTCATAAGCACACCTGTGAAAATGCAGAAACCAAATTGCTCTGAAAGGTATTACATCCTTACATTGGGGCGAAATCCTATCTTCAGGCAGTATGTATGCAACTAGTAAGCAATAAGTGAGAGGAAATCCTGGCTTCTCACATCCCAGAGCATTGGCATTTTAGATAATACCTGCTGTACAACTCCTCTGAGCTGAGATCAAGAGTGGATCCTGGTTCATCTGTATGTATTTTCTCGTCTCCTTGCTTTCCACATACACATCTTCCCCCTTAATTTAGAGTAATCTAAATGTGAAGGGATTACCTGGGCAAGATGACCTTGTAAGTTCATGTAATGTTTTACACTAATCTTGAAGGAAGAAGTAAATAAAGTTTTGTTCTGGACTGCAGATTTCATCTGTGATAAAAAAAAAACCCTGTCTTACCTTGGTCTCACCACTGGCCTCATGTACATATTACAGGTGTAAGTTATGTTACACTTGTAAGAGATGATTAGGGAAAAGGAGTGATAATAAAAAAGTGAAATGGAACAACTCCCCAGGGAATTAAAACTGTTAAAGTGTGTTGTGTTCTGGTTATGATAGAGTTTTACTTTAAAAGCCATATCAACACGGTTATGTATAAAGTTCAGTAAAAATTTTAAGGTATTGCAGAGTGACCCCTGTCAATTACACTACGTTTGCTGGCAACACTGAAACATGGACAAAAAATTCTATGAAATACTTTGAACAGAATCCTGTGGGATTGCAAAATCCTATCCTTGCCTGGCAAACTAGGTACAACTTTAATAGCGTTCCCATGGCTACAACTCTGCTGTGTTTGATAATAAACCCAAGAAATCTGGAAAAAATAATAGCAAGGAGCCACATACCTCCACATATGACTAGTAAAGAGAATTTTGCTGATGTGTATACTCAACTTTATTCACTGTCACTGCTGTTGCAGAATTTTCTTTCCTTTGATGCTCTTCTCTTCAATACTGCTAAAGTACTACCATACTGTTAACTGCACCATGCTCCCTTTGAGAAACAGTCCCTCTGCCTGCTGTTCTTTTACCCAACCCAAAGTGAAATACACCCTTCCGTTTCTTCTGTTAACAGAGGAAATAATCAAGCTGACTGTTATACCCATGAATAGGAAGAAATGCGATAGATCTTCCCTTTGTCATTGAATATTTTGAAGAAATTGTACATATGTATGATTGTGATTGTATTCAATTTTGCATTTTATTGTCTTAGTTTTATTTGCCAAGGTCTAGCAATATGTTTGATGTAATACAATACAGAGGAAAAACCCATGCTGTCCTGGGGATATCTAATGCATATAAATACTAGGCATATATTTACTGGGCCACTATTGTACCAAGCTCAGTGTTGGCAAAGACAAACAAGTTATAAAGGCTTACATCAGTCTTGATGTCTTACAGAGCCTTTCCTGAGAGCAGTGATGTATAGCTGAACTGCGTTAGAAGGATTTGGATGTGCAGGTTTACTAACCATTTCAGAGAGGTCAAGATTCACGAAAAAAGGGAATATGGAAAACAAACTGTACAATCAGTTTTATTACTTCATAGATAGCTTAAGAGATGGTGAACTGGAATCAGCAAGAGCAGCAGCATGATAGCAAACCTAAAGAGAATGTGAAATAAAACCTAGGAGAAAGTGAAGGGAATGCACAAAATGGAAATGGGCTATCACAGAAATTTTGCAAAGCTTGATAGATGAAGGGGCAAGGTGAAAGAATATTGTGGAAATTTAAGTAAAAGATTATCACATTGGGATATGCAGATGGTTTTGGTAGGAAACATCAAAAGAAAAAAGATTCCACCCATGAGTCTTGCTGGAAAACAGGAGTTGGAAAGTGAGGACTAAAAATAAATTCTGAATTTTTCAAACCCCATCTGAGAATGTGGAGAGTAAAAGAAAGTGAAGAACAAATGCAGAGAAAGATTGAACTCATGGGAAAGTGGAACAATGCTGTTACAACTGTTATATAAACACACATATGCATGCATATACTGACATGAATTCAAGTATAAGAAAGATGAGGATAGAAAGACTGATATTTTTTTTAACGACATCATCCATGATCAGAAATGCTGTATAGAAACAAAAGAGAAATAAATTGAATATAAGCAGAGTCCTATGTGGCTTCAGTGTTAAGTGCAAGAGAGGAGAGAAGAAGGTAGTTATAAAATAGAGTTGAAGGCCATTTAGAGCTGGCAAACCAAAGTGCCAAGCAGGATTAAAGAAGAGAAAATGATAGGTTTTGCTGAATGTAGCCAGTAGGTGGAGATGGATGAGAGTCAAAAGGAGGTCTAGAGAGAGAAGAGGTCAAAGCTGACCTTGGTAAGGGATGTTTCAGTGGAGTGGAAATGGCAGAGAGCAGCCTGGGGGGATCTGAGGAGAGGTGTGACAGGGAGGGAGCCAGAGCAGCCAAGGCAGACATCATGCAGAGGAGTTGTGACAGCCAGGAGGAAGCAGCAGTCACTGAAATACAAGGGGCATCACGGCAGGAACTGAACCACACGATGGCATATTAAAAGACAAAAAGAAAAGAAGGATATAAATGAAGGCTGGCTCAAATTAAAACTGATGGGTAACTGTAACTAAAGAGAAACCGGCTATGTGCAAGTGGGTGAAAGAAGCAGAAAGATAACAGAGAAGAAAAAGATCCCCATGACAGAGGTGCTCTGGCAGAGGACAGACAAAATGTGATGTGTGTCTGGGTAGGGAGATTGGAGCTGAAAGGGAGGGAGATACAATACCAGCTTGACAGAGGCTGAATGATATCAAGTCAAAGGATAATAATTAATTTTGTATTTTGTTATTCTAAGTTTAACACCACAGGAAAAAGAGAGGACTTTTAGAATATTTGGCTGCCATTTATGAGAAAATACATCTATTAGCCCATCTAGTCTGCCCTCCAAGACATTGCCAATTTAGATGTCATTGAAATTCATGTAGATATCCATGTATGGAGCACAGATGAAGGCATCCAGAGAGATGAAAATGGCATATGGAGAACTCATTGAAAAATGCTTGGCTCTATCACAAAGCTTTTTCAGATTCGCTGTTTCCTGTTCCATACCCAGATGAAAACAAAATGTTATTGAGCTTCTTTCTAATAAAACAAGCAGAAAAACTCAGCTCATTTTATTCATTTCCCATCCACATGGAAAATCCAGGTTCAGGTCTGTATTTGTGCATACACACACAGTTTCTGTGTAGGTTTGATTTGAGTTTATTTGAGTCATCTAAAAGACTAAAAACCCAAACATGTATATCATCCACTGAAAGAAGACATGTAAAACTCTATTTTGGGTAGTTTTTGAAGAGGGTATTACCTGCAGGTAATAGGGCTATCTAGCTGTTAGACTACCTGTCTTCTGCTGATAAAGCAAAGTTCGTATGTCTTCTGTCACAAGAAGTACTGAGGAGACAAACTGTAACTCGTTGTGACCCACTACTGCTCTCAGGACAGAAATGCAGTTACTGACTACACAGAAAGAGGTTGGGCCCCTAACTAGTTACCAGAAAAAGCAGTAATGGAAAGAAACATGTTTGACTGGAGAAACTGAGTTTCAGTCCTGTTAAGTTTTTATATGGCTTTTCTGATTGAATGAATAAATTTCAGTTTCATGCTTTTACAGCAGCTCTTTACAAAGCATTCTTTCTGTCTAATACCTTGAGTTTAAAATCTTGCCTTGAAAATAGTTTAACAGGGATTTTTACAGAGGCATGGAAATCAACTTGCCCTTACAGGCCAAGAAATGTGCTCCTTGTTTCCTGAGTCTGTCAGCCCATCAGAACATCCTTCCTTTTGGAAACTTTAATTACAGTAATGGTTAATTGCATAAACTTACTGCCAAGCCATTTGTCATTCAAAAATTATAACAAAATCAGCAGTTTACATCAGTTCTAAAGTTCTTATAATCAGTTAGCATTTCTTACTTTTTTTGTAGTCTTCTTCTATTAATTATAATATTGATGATGTTGCTACAAATTTCCCTAAAGATTATACCTACAAGAATTAGATTGCTGAAATAAGAAAGCATAGGGGAAAACAAGAGCAATGGAAGGAGTACATGTCATCTTGCCTGTTGCTTGTTAGCTGGAAGTACTGCAAATATATTGGCAATATGCCTTATGTGCTACTATTTCATGATGTTTAATATTTTAGTAAATCAGAAAGTCAGAACTGATTAGGCACTTTCAGATTTTAAACAAATGTCTCAGAATTAATACTGTGCCTTAAATAAATATTACTTTAGCATTCGTATTGCTACTCTTAGGCTATGAGTGAAGCAGGGGTGGAAATATTTTTGTGATGTGTCTCCTTCATGTGGACCGGGGCACCTTTCACACTAAAGAGTAAAAGTGATGAAAAGAATATTCCTCTACTCCCTCCCTCCCATAAATACATCCCTAATTGAACGTTATTTTATTTCACAGTGTCTGGAAGTATTGTAAAACAGCTTCAATTTAGAATTTTAATTGGTAGAGTCCAGACTCACATACAAAAGATGAGGAATTGAGCCTCTCATCTTTTCTCTGGAAAGGAAAATGTTGTCCTACTTCTAATCAAGGTTGCAAACATCCCACAGGAGGTAGAACTTTGCAAGGTGCAAAGATATGAGGATCATATTTAGACTGAGTTTCTAGCAAACATTTCTTGGCTCAACAGCATGAAAATGCATAGCATGTAAAGGAAAAAGAGAACTTTCCAAATGAAAAATAAATCAAATATTGAACTGTTACTGCAGAACATAGCAGAAAACATTCTTCTGCATTAATTGACCAAGCGATGGAAATATACAAGCTATTCCTTGAAGTCTCAGTGAGTGCATAATTAATTCACTCTTGAGATCTCAAACAAATTTAACTATCAACTACATGTTATGCATGTCTGCTGCGGCAGAAATCATAAAACTGCAGAATGGTTTAGGTTGAAAGGGACTTTGAAGATCATATAGTTCCAAATTCCCCTTTCACAGGCAGAGGTACCTTCCACTAGATCAGATTGCTCAAAGCCCCATCCAGTCTGGCCTTGAACACCTCTAGGGATGGTCATCCACTACTTCTCTGGGTAACCTGTTCCAGTTCCTCACCACCCTCACAGTAAAAGTTTCTTCCTAATGTCTAATCTAAATCTATCTGCTATAAAATCTTCTAGAAGCCTTCTCTTGGCTGAACAACCCCAACTCACTCAGCCTGACCTCGTATGGGAGGTGCTCTAGCTATCTGATCATCTTTGTGGCCTCTGGACTCACTTTAAAAGATTCATGTCCTTCCTGGGCTGAGAACTCCAGAACTAACACAGTACTCCAGGTGGGAGCTCAAAAGAGTAGAGCAGAGAAGGAGACTAATCACCCTTGACCTCCTGTTCACATTTCTTTTGATGCATTCCAGCATACAGTTGGCTTGCTGGTCCTTCTCTTCAGGGCTACTCTCAACCCATTTTCTACACAGCCTATGTTTATGCTTGGGTTTGCCAGATGAAGTTACCTATATGAGCTACACTTGGAAAGAGTTAATTTGTAGGTGAAGACAGAATGGGAAATACCAGAGGAATAAACACAGGAGAGTGACTGAAGTTGAACTTAGGCAACAAAAATAGGTCAATTCTCCTACGGATGTGCTCACATGACTCTTGTAAATGGAAATTACATGCATGATAACTCAACAAGAAAACATAACCTGAAGTTCATATTTTTCAGAGATAAGATGATCCTTATTTAAAAATCATAATGCTGCAATGTTAGCCACTGATCATTACTTGCAGTTAAAGAAATTGAATGTGGATTTAGAAAGTACCACCATATGAAGTAAGAAATTAATTACTTTTTGTTTAAAACTATTATGAAAAATATATACCTAACTGTTTAGGTGAAAAAGACATGCTAATATATATTTAGAGACTGAACTGGAGTTGAAAAAACAAGCAATGTTAAACGATGGATAAAAAAATTTAGATCTCAATAGTATAGTGTTGGAAGATAAAAGCATGATTTTTACAAGTTATTAAGTTCCCAAATCAGTGCATATAAATGCAGATTTATAGTGAAATATAATGTTGCACAAAGAGAATCCTTTGGGCTCTGGTAAAGGTACTTAAAGACAAGAAATTGGTGTGTGTGTTTATGGAGCATATAGTGTAATAATGGTGTACAAATCTGTGAAGACCTAATAAAATTTAAGAACACTTAAAGCTTGGGATTCAGTTAGCATATGGAACAAATAATAATCAGGCTTTCAAGCAGTCAAGATGGTTCACAAGGAAACACCTTTAATGGTGATGAAAAATCCAGATGGAATAGCAATTGAGAAGTACCACATGGGTAAAAATGGAGAATGTGGCTGTTTGGAGCAGTGAGTACAGAGGCCTGATTTAAAGCCCAGGAGATCCATGCAAAGATCTCTCATATCCCTCAGCAATGATTTATATATTTACTGTTATATCAAGAAAAACTAGAAAGCCAGACACATTGCTGACTGCTATGGTTCTCACTGGAAGTATTATTTCCAACAACAGTTCCTTATTAAGCATAATTTCCTGAGATATGTCAGTACTCCATGCTTAAACCAATGTTAGCACATGCATTATTTATGTTACACAATGGTAATTAATGAGAGTCATAAACAGTACACATAAAATATATTGTGGTTATGGAGTTGTTTTTAGCAAGTAAACATGCATCCTTACCAGAAAATGAAATATTTCTAAGCTATGGTTTCTTTATAAAACTACTACACTATTGGCAGCAATTCTTATTAACCTAAATTCATATTAGATATAATATGGCATCTTAGATTTATGTAATTAAGTACTCTACAGTTGCATGAACAAATCATTACACTTACTTTATAAATATTAGCAAAAAAATTCCACAGCTTTCTGAAACACTGATTTTTTTCTTTAAAGCAGGGATATTATGAAGCATGAGTTCTCAGTCAGCTCTTCTAAGACTCCTGAGTACAAGATAATCAGGCTTAATAATTCGAAAAAATTTTGATTCTAGAAGATGCGTTCCAACATATAATAAATAATTTTATTATGTTCATGCAGTAGTTGGCACCTGGCACTAGATTTTGCTTAAAGGCACCTACTTTATTTTTCCTTATCCCCTATATCTTTTCCTCAGTACTTTCAGATTTTCTTCTCAAAATTTGTTCTTCAGTCTGATTTATATTGACTACTTTTCCTCCCTGTTAAATATATTTTTTCTATGTTTGTTTATTTCATTAGATGTGGGAAAATTGCCCCTTTTTGACTATGAATATTTAAGTTTTTGCATTAATAACATTAATAAAAAAATCCTAATTCTTACTCATGGTTGTTTTTTCCTATATCTCTCTCAGTTAACTTCATTTATAATTTCCCTTAATTTTGAAAATTATCCTTCTTAAACAAGCTGGACAGAATAAAGATCAATGAAGAATAAAAATTACATAATCGATATGTTTGTGTAAGCTTGAATTTCAATGCTTTGATCTATAGTTCAAAATTATAGCCTCACTAAATATGTCACTTTTACTACAATACTACAGTTTTGACAAAACACCTCAAAATAGTAGACAGATGGCTTAATTTTCAGTGGTGTTTGTGGAATTTGATGGTTCTGCACAAGACCTTTAATACAATAAAATCTTGAAAGGAAATAAAAGCACAGATTAAAATGTTGTGACAAGAATACTGACTCTATATGTGTAAATGAGAACAAATGTTTTCTAGGAAGAGACGTCAATATCACTTTTTATGTCTAATAAGATGTTACTACACTTCTAATAATGAAAACCAGATTCTTTCATTCCTACTTCCTTTTCCTTCAGTCCCTATCTATACACAAACTATCTTAGCAAATTTGTGAGAGAAGATGATACTTTGCAGCTCTGGTATTCAGATATTCAGTCAGTAATACAGGCATCAGAAGACATTACTTCAAGCCGAAATATGTATATTTCTCTCTTATCAGAGAAGATAACATACTTCTCTTACCAGGTACCAAATGGCTGCATGCAACTCTTCTTGCCGAATAAGAATCAAATAGAACATTAATGACACAGAGGTTAGTGGCTATTTAGTGTTTTTTTCTTTTCCAAGTGAAACCCATTCTTTTGTGAAGACTAGACCATTTCTAAGGACTTAATTCTCCTAGTGAGTAACTGGTAGACCACTGATAGCTGTGTTACCATCATGCACCACTTAGTAGGCATAAAAGAGAGGGAAAGGTAATTCAGCTTGCTAAGGCTATGCTTGCAGTAATAAGCTAGTGCTAGTGTTGCAGTTTTGAGCTGCCCTAGAGCTCATTTAAGGATGGTGTAATGATCATGTGAGCTCCGTGTGAAATTTCCACTGATGTCCAAACTTCCCAGTGATCCATATTTTTTAATGCACCAACTGCACTCAGGCTTGGCTCAAACTGACTGCCTCCCTTCAGAAGAAAATTTAAGTCCTTTTAGAGAAGATGGATACTACGAATGTCTAAATCTTCATCCAGGACTGATCCAGACTAGCTTTCAGGATCCACATGCTATGACTCACTCTCTGGCTTGTTCTTCTCATTTATAAATGAGAACTGGAGGGCAAAATAAAAATCTTGGACAAAACTTATAGTCTGCTTGAAGAAATGAGAAGGATGGATTGATTAAGCTGAAAAACTACCAATGAAATCAAGTAAATTAGTTTTAAGGACGGTTCATGGACTTAAATGATGGTCAGGTTCTGCACAATACCCTTAAGAAAGAAAACTCATGAAAGGAAATGTAAGGACAAAATTAAGAAAGCTAGTCAGTAGATTGATCATTTTTTATCTGGTAAATCAACATAACTGTCATTTTAGGCATGGCACACACAAAATTAAAAACCTCATTTAAATGGAATTCTTGCAGGCTTATGAAACATGCAAAGTGTATTACTTCAATTTAATAAACTCTGTTCCTCTGCTCCTATTATAAAGTAAGCCATATACTCAGGAGAGTAAGACAGATTCTTAATACCAGCAAAGCAAACCTACATGAAAAATGTGCATTCTAGAACAGAGACAGTTTACAAATTAAAACAAAACAGAGAAATTAGGTAAAGGATGATGCATAAGTTAACAGTGCCTGGAGGCAGCCCTAGCTTTAATGCCAACAAATCATGCAGGTTTTACATACTTATTCACTCAGGTATTCAATAAAAAAATGAGGTTACTGTAACAATACCAAACATATCCTTAAAGAAACACACTAAGAAATAAGTCATACGAACTTTATACTGCAGTGAAGAGATAAATTTAAGTAACGCATTCTTTCTCAGGGTCTGATACTTAAACATGAGTTGTGAGGTAGCACTGGAAGACTGTAGTCAATGGACTGAATTAGGAGTTACTGTATAAAAGGACAGGTATGACATGAGCTGACTGAAACATCTATGGTTGTTTTATCCTAAATATTTTTGAATGAAAAAAGTAATTTCTCCCTAAAAATATTTTGCTTCTAGTAAATAAATGTTTGTGATTTTTCTGTCTTACTTTCAACTTCATTTAAGGTGAAGATAGAATAAAAATAGCATACTGATTAAGTAAGAAATAGAGTGATAGGGATGGAGGGATGGAGGGATGGAGGGATGGAGGGATGGAGGGAAGGAAGGAAGGATGGAGGGAAGGAAGGAAGGAGGGAAGGAAGGAAGGAGGGAAGGAAGGAGGGNAGGAAGGAAGGAAGGAAGGAAGGAAGGAAGGAAGGAAGGAAGGAAGGAAGGAAGGAAGGAAGGAAGGAAGGAAGGAAGGAAGGAAGGAAGGAAGGAAGGAAGGAAGGAAGGAAGGAAGGAAGGAAGGAAGGAAGGAAGGAAGGAAGGAAGGAAGGAAGGAAGGAAGGAAGGAAGGAAGGAAGGAAGGAAGGAAGGAAGGAAGGAAGGAAGGAAGGAAGGAAGGAAGGAAGGAAGGAAGGAAGGAAGGAAGGAAGGAAGGAAGGAAGGAAGGAAGGAAGGAAGGAAGGAAGGAAGGAAGGAAGGAAGGAAGGAAGGAAGGAGGGAAGGAGGGAAGGAAGGAAGGAAGGAAGGAAGGAAGGAAGGAAGGAAGGAAGGAAGGAAGGAAGGAAGGAAGGAAGGAAGGAAGGAAGGAAGGAAGGAAGGAAGGAAGGAAGGAAGGAAGGAAGGAAGGAAGGAAGGAAGGAAGGAAGCTCCACTTCGAAACTTCAGAAGTTTTTGTTTTTTAAACTACTTATTGCATATTTAGGAGGAAAATTAAAGATAAAAATACCATTAATATATCATTTCTAGTTATTCTTTCTGTAAAAGAGCATCCCCCACATTTTCTCCAGAATTTCATAAATATTTTCTAAAGAAAAGTGTTTTGGGATGGATTTTAAAAATTACAGTAATTCAAAAAGCATTTGTCAAGGGGAAAAAAATGTTTTATTTCAATTATTAGTGTTAGTTTTGTCGCTACCTTTGTTATTTAACTAGTGTGTATTTTAATATTGATGAAATCCCCTTGCTACTAGTACAAGTCTTACATAAACCAGACCCTTACAATCTTAAACATCTGATCACCTTCCTTGCTTTCTAAGACTTGTATATATCCAATTACTTTAGGATGTGAAAGAGAAAATGGAAAATGCTATGCCCATGCTATCCCCCTTGTCCAAATGGTTTGAATTTAAATATTAAATTGAATGAATAACTATGAATAATTGAAGATTGCAATCTCCACAATTACTCACACAAATGGCTGATTTTATTTTAATATTTCAGCACTACTTAATTTCTTATGGCAGAAGAAATGAGGATTTTAGATGGTAATATGCAGAAAAGGTCAGGCAGGAAGCAATATCTTGGACTTATCTTCAAGTTTTTGTAAAAAGCTTCCAAGTGATGCCCTGCTGGGGCAGTCAGAAACAACTGTAACTCACTTCTCTGTTGCCCCAGTTATAGGAATTACGTGGTTTGTTTTTTTTATTTTTTACATCAGTCTTTCTGGAATCAGTACAACCACAAACCCTTCCCTTGGAAGACTTCTATGACACCTAGAAACACAAGGGGGTTTTTTCTGTAGGAAAAATGACTGGGCCCTTTTCAGAAGGGAAAAATGCTGCAGATGACAATAGAAAGGTGAGAATTTCATTTAGACAGAGTATATTTAATCCAATGGCCTAAACAAGAAGAAAAAGAAGATCTTAAGAGACAAGGACCAAGGCAAGGTTAAATACCATGAGGCCTGACTTATCTGATTACCATGCAATTACCTTAGCAGATTTTGTTACTCTGGTGTGAAGGGGAATGAGTACTTGAGAAATGAGCAAAGGGCCAGACTTCCACATCTTCAAAGAAGTATGGTGTTCAGAGTGGGAACGTGGGCTCAATTCATCTCTTATTCAGTGTCTCTGGTATGCACTGGAATAAGATGCCTCATATCTTTCTTTTTAAATGCTAAGGACAACTCTGTTCACTGGGAATACAGTGAAATTCTAGTAGCAGCTTGAGACAGACTTTTGAAAAATCTCACCAGTTCTTACAGCATGAAGATTTCAGAAGCTTGTAGGATAGCTCCCACCTCTGCTGGATGTCTGCTTTTGTGATGAGATAACCTAAAGCTCGTGAACATAAGATAGTTTTGGGTCTGAAAGTGCACTTGCAACATGATATAGATGTGCTGGTTGAAATCATACAAGGAAAATGGAATACACAAGCTGTAGTGGAAAGGTAAATCCACTGTAATGTTGTTGCTGAGAGTCTTTTTTTAGTGGACTCAACTGTCACAATGTGCATGGAGTTCTGCAAAGAAAATTACACTTGGTGGTGCAGTGATTTATTAAGTGTTCCTGTGTCATATGTATGTAATACCTGACTGAGAATAAAAAAAGAAGAATCAGCTAGGATTAGGAGCAGGTCAACACATAAACATTAAAAGACGTAGGCACATTACACACATACCAGAGAGGAATGTAATTCCTGTTTCCAGGAGTCTTTGTGTAATCACTAGTGTCTGGACTGAGAGCTGAGGTCCAGTTTTACACTGCTTCTGTTGAATGGGTATCATTGTGTTGAGAGTTTCTTTAAATATGGGAATTAAGAGTCTGTCTGCCAGTCAACATAACTTATATCATGAAGATTTAGAGTTTCCTGTAAGAATCCACAGGTAGCTGAACAACACAAAGCTAAGATTGCTTTGGGGCTGGTCTCTGATTTACTGATTAGGTTATTATGTAAAAAGCAGCCACCTAAAAATGTTTTCAGGGTCCTTGATTCTTCAGACCTGCATTAGACACACAGAGAGGTCATTTATCAGATCAAAATCCTTAGAGACTCCAGCAAAAACTAATTTGGCAAGATTAATCTAATCTATTTTATATGTCTACAGTGCAGGCAGCCATTTGGACACATCAAGGGTGTGATTCATCTTCTGATATAGTCATTGAAAACAGATCAGTCAAATCCTGCAGCAGAAATGCCGATTTCTTTCCATTGGCTCTGAAGAGATGATAAAGTCTGTTCTGTTATAAAGCATACTGTCTGCGGGTTTGTGTGGACATAGTACATTAAAGACATCTAAACTTAGAGGAGGCGATTTTTATCCCTACTTTGACCAGACTCAGATAAGAGTCAAGTCTTGAGGTCCCCAGATTTGAGTGTTTTCAGGCACTTCCAGATGCCATTTGAAGGGCCTTGTTACTTTAAAACAGATGAAGGAACCAACTAGTATATTAAAACCTCTCTATGATTAGGTAACAGCAGACTTCAGTTTTCAGATCATCGTTTGGGCCCTGGTCAAAACTAAACTTTCTGCTTTCAGAGTGCAAACTTTTATAAGGCATACTTTTGGATTCACATTGTGATGTAAATTATGCTTTTTTTTGCAGAAACTTTATAAACTTCAGAACTAAACTCTCCGCTTATGCAAATTTGTCAATGTTTGGTTAATTTATTTGGCAACTGCCAGCTTACTTGCCTCTGTGTGTGATTCTTTGACTAGCAGGCCTCAATATGCAGCCCTTTTCTAGGAAAAGACCTAGAAAGAATCTTGACCAGATAGTTTACTAGTTACAATGCTCAGCCAGTGCTTGCTCTTCTATATCCCTTCTGCAACAGTCAGAACCAGCTGGTGCTAAGTTGTCATCTGCAGCTCATACACAGAGCTTGCCAGAGGTCAAATTATGATTAATTTTGTAAGTGACAACTGCACCCTGTTATTTTCATAACTGGCAAAACAGATGTGAAAAAAAATCAAAAGATAGAAATAGGTGTAACTTCAACTGACATTAGATTCTAAAGAGGCACATTGCAATTTTTCATTTATATGCAGATATAACAAATAAGGCAGAATCATTCATACTCTAATATCCTGTGCATAATTGACTGTGCCTTTGTATCTTGTTTCTTGCTAATTTTCTTTGTCTTGCATTTCAGCCTAATCTGAATGCATCTTATGTGACTCGAATAGGTGAAACTGAACTGTGCCCCCACATTCTGACGTTATTCCTTATCGCCAGCCACAAGGACGTATTAGCTTATTTCTTTTCTGAAGGCTACACAAAAGGTTTCCTAGTTTCTCACTGAGTTTGTAGAACCATGAATTCCACTTGCCAGAACTCCTGCTCACATTTGATAACCGTGCTGTATGGCAGCTTTCCAGATAGTGTGACTGAAATTACAGTGTTAAACATCTACAACTGAGCCTCAAATCACCAGCTCCTTCCTCGCAGGCCACTGCTGGCAAGACTGCTGTTTGCTCCTTGTTTTAAAAGATAGCAGTTTGTGTTGGTTAGGTGTTGAAACGACCCCCTCCAAATTCTTTGATGAGTGTCCTCTCTTCATGTTTACAGTCACACTTCTGGTATTTGTGTTTAAGCAGAAGACTTTTTCCTCATTCCAAAATAACTATTCTACAATCAAGGATCAATTTATTTTAAATAGGAGAGAATTAAGAACTGTGATTTTCTCTTAGAATTACCATTGCCAGATGGCACTTAAAGTAATAGGAACTGAACTTCTCAGGTTTGTCTATTAAACTTTTGGTGGTTTAGATGGACCTCAAGAGCAAAATGAAATAATATCTACAACTAGAAAATGTAATCATTATTAACATAAACAGAGGCCAGGTCCATATGTTTGTGACCTTGGAAGCTGCATTTTATAGGTAGAAAGCAAACAGTTACTGGGAAGCTTTGAGGCTTTTGAAAAAGCCACCTCAATCACACTGTCACTAGCGTCACAGTCTTATCAGTTACAAGCGATTTTGAATTATTGGCTAAGTATACCACACCATTTTGTTATTCTGTTGGTAATCTTATACTCAGATTCAGAAAGTGCTGCAGAAAGATGATGTAAAGTAGTGGAATTAAACTGGTGATGGAATCAAGAAGATTCATACAGGCAGAAGACTGAGCTCTATGCTTGAATGCAGGTTGTCAACATTTCAATTAACACCTGGCTACTCTTTGAAAAAGATGGAATTTTACTTTCTTTTGGATCACTGTATGTGAAAGCAGGTTGATTCTTTTGGTGTTCTGCATTGCTTCAAGCTCTGTTACACAATTTCTAAGTGTTTCAGAAACTTTTATCTTGGCACTATTTTTCCTAGATATATCTAGGATAATTTGTTCTCCACATACTAAAACAACTAAACACAACTAGAGGCACGTGCTCTCAAAGACTTTGATAAGAAATTATAAACACACACAAATGAGGTAATAATAAACACTGGTGTGGCTTTAATAATTGTGTTGTTTGTTTTATTTTGAGGCCTTGTACATCTGTCTCAAGTGTTTCACCAGCTGAGTTGAGGGTTATCCTGGGCTTCTTTGCCTGATTTTGATCTCAGTTGTACTATGATTTAAGAAAAACTTATAATCAATACCAACAGAATTATCTGTTAGCTTTAACTTGGTTAAGTTAATATTTTCTGAAAAACATCTTTTTGTCTGATGAACTCTGGCCAGCTCTACTGATTTCTGGTAGCTTTTAGATTCAAGCTGCTTAGGAGATTGGGTGTCTGCATCAGAGGATCTGCCTATTCTGAGTTTGTCCTGAGACCTGTGTAGGTCCAATGCACTACAATTAAGTGGAGACTGTCTGCTCAGAGGCTCTGCACTACTGAGGGAAAATACAGAGAAAATGCAGGGCACTTATGCTAATGAGGTGCATTGCAAAGAAGAACCACGTTAATCTTTACTCCTAATGACTTCTAGTAGATATAAATTATGTTAGTATACAACAATGTACTCGAGGAAAATTGGTGAAAATTCAGTAAATACAATTTTTAAAGGTGATGGTGATAAAAATACTCTGCTTGTATTATTAGCATAAGGAATAATGAAACAGCAAGTAATTATGACTCATAAAATATTTGCTGTGGGTGAAATTGGTATTATGTGACTCAGTTGCACTGAGTATCCTGATTCAACACTGTTGGGTTAGTTGAAAACTGTGGATGTGTTTTGTGTACAACATAGAAATGAAAGAATAACTGAAGATAGTGGAAGAAAAAGAGTGTTAATACGATTTCCCAAAGGCAAAGAAAAAATAATTTCAAAAAGCAAGACAAAGCATAGAAATAAAGCAAACTGGCTTCTTGAGTTAAAGTAGGAGGGGATACTTAACATAATTTCACTTTTAACATTCCACTGATAAATTGAGTTTCACACTAATAAATCCTGGGTTTGATTCTTCTTTAAAATAGAAATATTTTGATTCAAATGAGAGAATGCATTGTGAAAGTACTCTAGATGCTGAAGGAAAGTGTTCTTTTGTATTAAAGAAACCATTTTTAATGCTTCTCTTAAGTTTTCTAAAAATAGCATAAAATGCTTCACCACTGCCATGAGCACTAATCTATTAAATGAAGACCAACATTGTCCCCTAGTGGTAGAATAAATATTTTTATCCCAGATAAAAGGGAAGTTGATTCCTGCATTGAAGTACTCAGTGCTGTGGATTTCTAGGGAACAAAACACTTCCAAGCAAATATGACTAGTGCTAAAATCCCTCAGGGTTCAAGTATTACAGTTCTCCCAAAAAAGAGGATTTATTTTTAATAGCAATGCACAGTTTACAGTAGAATATTCAAATAACACATAAAATTAATTTATTCTAGTCTGGTCTTCAAGTAGAAAAGCTATTTGCATGATGATCTAGCTGTAGCATATACATACACGCACATGGACATGTATGTATATAAGACACAGTGGTTTTGTAGGCAAAATACAGTCTGAAAAACAATGAAGAGAGAAGGAAAGGAGTTTACTCAATCTGATATGGGATGATGCATACCAACTTTTTTGTTTCACTAGAATGGACCAGAAATTAAACATGCAGAAATGTTTAACTGATGTGGCGTCATGACATGTAAGCTTCAGTAGTAACACTTTGGAGGAGTCCACAGAAACTGACCTAATGGGAGAAGGTCCTGGTGACATTTACCTTTACAAACCAGTATACAGAATTGGGTAAAGGTTAATAATCTTTCAAATCTTCCCACTGTCTTTCAGTTATGTGAAGCAGTAAAGCTGAAAACATTCAAATAAGCTGTACTGAGAAATTTCAGGTATTGCCTCTTACCCAGGGTGTCCCAACACATAGACTCATCCAACAAATTTTCTGCTCAAAGACAGGACCAGTTACTAGTCCTCACCCTGGAGCCAAATGTCCTCAGTTTTCCAGGAGGTCTGCTAGAAGATTGTTCAAATTAGGGTCAGTTGAACTCATGTAAAAGGAAAGAATGCATGGGGAAAATTTCTTGTTCAAGGAAATGATGTTTCCTGATTAAATTGCTTTCTGCTTGAAAGTCCCTGCCAACTCTAGTGATGAAGTTGTCACATGTCTGACAGCCTTTCATAGATTTTACTGGAACGTGTTCTTTCCTTCTGCTATCATTAAAGTTGTTCCTTTTCTTCCCTTCCCTCCACACTCTGTCATTTCAAGCAATATTTTTGTCAAAATAAGTTCTGCTGCAAGAGAATAAAGGAATGAGAAACTCTAAGAAGTCATGAGGTCCCTCACAAGCCAAAAATTTCTATGATTATATCCTCTTTGGGCTTCCTAACCATTGTTATGGAATGGGACAAGACCAGGAGGGAATTGGCAGGGTAATAAGCCAGGAACATGTCTAAAAACTAGCAAAAGCAGAGTAAATAATGAAGCTAACTGCAGTATATTTTCTTCAGCCACATAGTTATCCCCCTTTTCCTGCTATTATCCAGGAGGCTAATGATTAAGGCATTTTTGCAGGAGGTAATAAATGTCATGTTGAACACTCCCATGAAGAAGGTTTCATTCAGCTCTTCTATATGTTGAATGAGTACANTCTCCAGAGCCTCAACATCTTTCTTATGGTGAGGGGCCCACAGCTGAGCACAGTATTCAAGGAGCGGTCTCACCAGTGCTGAGTACAGAGGGAGAATAACCTCCCTGGACCTTCTGGTCACACCGTTTCTGATATGAGCCAAGATGCCATTGGCCTTCTTGGCCACCTGGGCACACTGCTGGATGGAGTAGATTGGGTTGGTTAGAGTAGAATCCCATTGAATATAGTTGTTTGCTTTTGTGCACTCCAATGTCTATTTGGGATTTTCCCTAAGTAAGCTATTAATATCGCATGAATTCCAATTCCATGGGCACTTCTGAGGGTAAGTAGTACGAGGAGTTGAACTTGAGAACCCTCAAGTCATGGCTTTAAATCCCTCATGGAGGTCCTCTTTCTACTCCTTGATTTGAGTTTTGTTTGCATCTAGTCACCTGTGAATAATGTATACAGCTGTGGAGACCCATAATATTTACTAGATAGAGCGGTAAGAATCTGGATTTGCCCAAGTTTTTCCTAAAATACTCAAATAAAAGAATTTGCATCTGTAACTCACTGTAATGCTATAAAGTGGGGATATTGTGAGTTAATTAGTATAGATTCTATCTGTTGCCTTACTAGAGTTAACTTTCTTTCAGTAAAATTTGTGATTTTTTCTTTTACTAATTTAATCCCTTCACTAATTAGAATTAGAGTTCAGCATTTTTAAGATTGTTTTTGTTATAGAAACAAGATATTTCATGTAATATCATAAATAAAAGTGTCACAACAGTTTTTAATATGATTCGGTATATATTGTAAGTTAGAAGTTACTCATGAGTCTTTTCTGAAGAGCTACCAAATCTTTCTTGATAAGTGTAATTGGAGCTTTGAACTAGAGTTTATTTCTGCATTAGGTAAGCCAAATAATTCAATTTATCTTTTCCAGAAGTGGTAGGTATATGGTGAGCAGATGGTAAATTAGAATTTAGAGCTAACTTCCTAAAGCTAAATTAGAATTTTTAAAAAGAGTCACCAGTTGCATAATTCATATTTATGCTGCACCATAAAATGAAACTCAATTTATGTAGTTTTAAACACATCCTGTAAACAGTATTGCATAGCCAACTTTTCTAAATAGAACAAAAGAGTGTCTTACAGAATATCAAAGCAGACTACACTAAAAAAACCAAATAAATGAAATAATTTTCTTAGTTTCCGTTAAAAAATGTAGATTGTAAACGTATTGAAACCTATTTGCTTCTGAAAAATCCAGCGATGTTACAGGAATGAAAATGTATGTCTGGAGTAATTTGCAGTATAAACTAGCAGGCCAATGTGATAATTTTTTCTTGGTTGTTAAAGTTGATTAATGCCTTCTGTTTCAGTGAAGGGAGCACACCAACACGTCCTCTGGAGAGAAACTGTCATTCCTGCTACCTCTACTGTTTTGACCAGAATCCATTTCGTACAGAAGGAAACCTTCTTCACCAGAGGGAAAGTTTGGAGGCTATGGGATCCAACTCCCTGCTATGCACAGAGCAATTACTAAATTAGATCGAACTTCACAGACAGGGTGGCTTGCTCATAGCCATATCTAGTGCTGTGTTGAATAACTTGAAACACAGGTATTCACAACTTCTCAGAGCAACGAGTTTCCAACCTGAAAAACTCCTACAGCTACCATATAAAAAAGTGCCATTCAGAGGAGGAAGGAAGAACCAAATAGAGTAAGGCTGTAAGGAAGTGAGAACAAAATGGAAAAGACATAGAGAATAATGGAAGGTTAATGAAATGGTACAACTGATGGCAGAAAGTTAGTTAGTTATGTATTGTATAAGATAAAAAGGTGGTTAAAAACCTAAATGGATGAAAAGGGGATGGTAGTAAAGCAAACTATAATCAGTGGTCTTACAAAGAGTCCAAAAAAGAATCTTAGTATTGCATGTTACTGAAAGCAGGACTCCACAACCAGAAACTTCAAGTCCTTCTTTGTTCTGGCAAATGTAAATGTGTGCATTTATAAGAGTATTTAAATACACTAAACATTGCCTGTACTGTCATCTAAGAAATATCAGACCATATAGTTGTGAAAAACATAATCATATTAAGTTCATAAAAAGTGCATGATTTTCTTTTAAAAACATCAAAAAACTCTTTTAAAAGAGTATTGCTTCTTTTTTTCACTGCCTTTTAAGACTACACCATCTTTTTCACTGAAATAGTAATCTTCCTCAAAGAGAACCTTTGTGCCCATATGCTTATATATCCTTGCCTACTTGTGTGTAGTCTGTGCAAGTTCTTTTAAATTGATTGCTTGCCATTGGATGACTGCCGTATGAATTTTCACAGGCTGATGCCGGACTAGTGTTTGAATTCTGCATGGCTATATTGCTGTTAGAATTCTCTAATCATTACAAAACTCTGAAATATTCTTAGTATCCTTCAGAAACAAAGCAACCTCGCTGATAGTTTCACAATAATTTCTGCCAGCTTAATTGACAGAAATTTAGGAAAAGAATTCTTAGGCTGCCAGGAAGCCATTGAAATCCTTTTTTCTTCCTACTAGTCAGCAGTGGTGTTACAATTAATCGTTCCTGAATGGGACTGGAAATTTCTGACTGTTCCATTTACTCCCTAATCATAGCAAAAAAATTTATGTTTACCCTAAAATATAATATCTTGGCAAGTTCTGACTGTAGTTAAAGGGTTGTTAGCCTTTTCATTAGGAACCCAATTAAAAGATCTTTATTGGTTTAAATAATATTAAGAATATTACTTGAGCATAGCTTTGTATTTATCATAGAGATAATTTGAAATCTAAACAGCAATTGTATTTGTTCTTTCCCTATAAACATTTTGTCAACTTTCTTTTTCATGCATTCCCCCTTATTTTGCATTTTGGAGGTTGTGGTTTGGACTTCAGTAACTGTTTATAGACTGTTGTGTGTGCTGTGGGGTTTTTTTAGTTTTTTTTCCTGTCTTGGAGGGAAGGGAATAATACTTGAAGAACCATCCTACAGAACATTACGTCTGCCCACAGTCTTAAATTCAATCTTGTCTTCCTTAACAACAGTTTTGGCCCCCCAGGAAATTGTTAGAGTAATTGTCAGTAAAACTAATTTAAATAATTTTCTAAGAGTGATGACAAATGACTTCAAGTGACATGAGTTGCAGCCATTTAAGAAATTATTTCTTGGAGTGGTTTTGTCCCTCTGCCACAGCATTTCAAATGGAATTTAGCAGGTATTCCAGTCTTAGCCTTTTCTATGCAAAGCCTTTGGCTTTATCAGAAACGTGCCTTCATTCCAGTTTTAAGTATAACTGAAGTCCTTCAACTGATTATTTCTTTAGGCCTAATTTCCCTGACTGTAGAAGAATCAGAAAGTTAGGTTAGGCTAGGTTGGGTTAGGTTAAACTGAGCAGGGCATGGTTGGGTTAGGGAGAAGATATTCAATGGCAGAAACAGAATTTACATATTTCAGTGTTTGATTTTTACACAAAAGTTTAATGCTGTGTGATTTGTCTACATTTTGATGATGGAGGGAGCAGGCAGGAGAGACTCCCCTGGTGAGACACGGGACAGCATTTGTTACATAGACATTGGTGAAGTTCTGCACGAATTCTGGGAGACACTTCTCAGGGTCCTCCAAATCCCAAATCAAAACTAAATTTTGGAAAGGCATACGCTATCATAAATGTATTCTCAGTCAACTATGTCCTCCTTGTTTCCATACTCTGTGTGAAAGATCCTTTAAAAACTATTCCTTTAAAAATTATTTCCTTCTAGCACCTGAAAGGGTCCTACAAGAAAGATGGAGAGGGACTATTCATAAAGGCTTGTGGTAATAGGACAAGCAGGAATGGGTGTAAACTGGAGAGGGGCAGATTTAGGCTTTATATAAGGAAGAATTTCTTCACCATGAGAGAGCTTCCAAGGGAAGCTGTGGCTGCCCCACCCCTGGAAGTGTTCAAGGACAGGTTGGATGGGGCCTTGGGCAGCCTGGTCTGGAAGGAAGTGTCCCTGCCCATGGCAGGGGGGTTGGAATTGGATGATCTTTAAGGTCCCTTCCAATCCAAACTGTTTTATGATTCTGTTATTTGCTTTCCTTTCAAATATCTTGTGCCAAAGCAATTTCAAAAAGAGATCTGTGGAACAGTTTGTGGACTTTTTAGTTATTAAAATACTGGTCTCCTGCACATTGTGGACTAAATATTTCTGAAGTAACATATTTAACAGCCCAAGTCAGCTGTCTTGGTTTATTCCTTTATGGTTTTCTTCATCGTGAGGGCATCTTTCTTGTTCAAGACTTGATGACTCAATGATCCAGTGGGTCTCTTCCAACCTGGTTATGACTTTCTTGACCTATACCAGTACGAAACTGAAGAATTAAAATAATGGAAATACTGAGACTCCCTTGCTGATTATAGAAAACAATTTAACTCCTCCCTTGTTACCTTTCCTCTATACAATTTATATTAAATAACATAAGGCAGCTTGCTCCTTGAGATTTCCACATTTTTACTTTGGCGCAACAAACCCCTTGATTCTTCTTTCCTCCTACATCTCTCAAAGCCTCTAAGGTAAAACAAGTTCAGATGACCACTTCATGTGAATCTCAAAAGGAGGAATATTTCCTAATGATTGAGACTTTTGCCAAAATGTCCTTCACAGAACAGTCAATTTGTCAATTTAATGTTTATCAAAGTCTAGATTGCCTTAGAGACATCTCAAAACTACTCTGAAGGCTGAAATCATTGCCTATACTTAGAGTAAGATAAAATGCAAGATTTTAGGCATCATATGACAGCTAAAAGTCACTTTTTGGGTGCTTTTATATGCATTTTAGGCACTCTTTGAAACGTGGTATTCTGCAAGTCTAAGTCCAGCTGTGTGGCATTCAGTGGCTTTGGACTTACATCACATTACATACTGAAAAGGTTATTCACTTCTTATTAAAGATATTTAAAAATATATTTTCTTTATGAATAAATCACCTATCTAAATTATGTTCAGTAAAGACATGATTGAAATAATGCAGCTTTTCAGATAGCAAATAATTGTGTTGCTTAATTTCTGACTGCAGTAATGCTAACACTTTGCAAACAAGAACAAAAATATCAACAAAATGCACCAATGAAAGTATACCATTGCAGGGAAAACTGTGGTCGGAAAATTTCTCTGTTTGTCTACCTTTCCTAGCAAGACCTCCCATGTATAAACAGTGGAGAGCACTTAATCTTAATCTTAATCACTAGGTATTTGACAAGGTAACTGTAATTTGTAGCATTAATTGTAGCTAAAAGATTTGGTTTGGGGTTGAACTGTTCCCTGGAAAGGGGCTCAGGGACAAAAAAATCCCCAAAGAGAATAATAAAAAGGAAATATTTCACCAAGAACCTACTGAGGTGAGGAAAACAGTCTCACTCAGTAAGTTCTAATAGCAGTAAGGAAAAGATGGGTAAACTTTAGCATGAAGGAAAAAGGAGCTCCACAGTACCTACTTGCCCAACTGAGATTCTGAAGTGAGCTGAAAAAATCACTTGTTCAGGAGACAAGCTCTGAGTGACAAAGAATAAGCCTAGATCACCAGAGGGGAACACCTGTACATGTTTATATATGATGAAAAATTGGAAGAAAAGGTACATTGTGATCTGTCTGTATCTAAGCTCTATGAATTTTATTTTATCAGCATTAAGTTCTAAGATTTCTGATAAAAATTATAGATCAGTGTAACAATTCTGCATTAATAACATTGATTTATAAATAAATTATAGTTAATTAGTATCTAAATTTAAATATGTAAACTAATAATAATGACAGTAGCTGAGAAAATGATTATGTGTCAAGGAGAAATAGTGCTAGCAAATGATGCTGGTCTTAGGGGTCCTTCATATGGTGTTATTGGGACTAGAATGTGTGACAAAGAGCAGATGAAGAAAATAAAATAAAAGTACAGGTTGCTGAGCTCAGGAAAAAAGTCAACTACATTTTGATATGATGTTTTCAGAGCCAATAGGCAGAATCTGCCACTGAGCTGAGGAAATGTGGACAGACTTATAAACACAAACCCAGAAGATCACTGTGTGATTCATAGTCCATTTCTGAATGTTCCATTGCAGGTGCTTTGCAGACAAGAGTCCATTTGGAAACATTATGTATGGTTCCACCAGTAACTACTACTTATTTATTTCCTGGTTTATCTCCTTTAACCAAAGCAGGGAAACTCTACTCAGTGTGCAGGAGCAGTATTTTTTTTTTATATCTTTATTTAAAAAAGCACCAAAGGGAGAGGACTGAATTAGCATAATAAAAAAAATTACATGAATAGCATCTAGAGGTTTGGAAATATGTTGGGTAAGCCAGAGGAGAATGAAGAAGGAAAGCAATAGACTAAAATCAGGATGCTGGAAATTGCAGTTAATTGGTGAATGAAATAATGTGTTACTTTCTCTTGAGTTCCTTTGAAAAAAATTACCTGAACAAAGCAGACCTGCTTAGCAACACATTGCACTCCCATCTTTGCAGAAAGAATACAGAACTGAGAGATGAATTCTTATCTTCTCTCTCCATCCTTTCCCCACCCCCACCCCCGCACTCCCATCTCTTCGCACTTATTCCTTCTCTCAGCTCTCCTTTTCCCTTCTGTGGAAGTAGTACCATTCTGTTTCAACAGTACTACTGTGGTAGTGGACATAACAAAACTATAGAAGTCCATATATCTATATTGAACCCTGATCCCTGTTCAGTTGTTATGCAGAGAGGAGATTGGTTTTTTATTCCAATAGTATTAACAGTAGATATTTCTCATAATAAGTCAGATTTCAGATTCATTTACAAGAGGATTTTATTCTTCCGCAGTAATTGTTGTTTAAATAGAGTCATTAAGATCAGCCAGCTCTCAGGCATAGCTTCAAATGAAATTACAGTTTCCTAGAAGCAGCAAAGAATAATTTTGATTCAAGAGTCATCTTCCATTTCTTATTATGACATTGGGCAAATACAGCAGTGAAGCACGGGGGATGCTAAACTGTTTTAACTCCTGTGCTGAGGAGAAATACATTTTTTTTTGTTCTCATTATTGAGTTTTGGTTTGGGTTTTTGTTATTACTAACAAAATCTTCATCAATGACCTGGATGAAGGCATTGAGTGCACCCTTAGCAAGTTTTCAGATGACACTAAGTTAAGTGGAAGTGTCGATCTGCTGGAGGGTAGGAAGGCCCTGCAAAGGGATTTGAACAGACTGGACTGCTGGGATGAGACCACTATATACTATATGCTCACATTTGAAAGAAGTGTAGATTTTAGTCTACAGTTAGTATGCAAGTTTTTCACTTTGATGGCTGATATGGTCACCTAGGTTACAGTGCTCCTGAATCTAGCAACTCTAAGTAAATAAAATAAAATAAAGTGGCTGAAAACTAGCACTTTAGGTGAAAGACTCAATAAAATCCATCCCTTTCTTTTCTTAGCTAAAAAGCTTTGGCCTTCCAAAATTATGTCTGTGAAAATGGATGTTAAAATAAAGTCAATTTGAATCTTCCAATGTATTATCTGTGGTAATTTCTTATAAATGCTTTATATTTAACAAGTTTTGTGAATGTTTTCATTAACAAACTGATTCTTGTCCAGAAACTGCTGAACATTGACAAATGCAAGCCTGGCACAAACTTAGCAGAATTCTTATTGAGAGAAGTTTTGATTCTTAATGTTTATTCAATTTTTCTAGCTACTATGATTTCTCTTCAGGAAAGGTAATAGCGCTTAGTTGCAGGCATAAAAGATTCCAGTATTGCATGTATGCTGAGGTAAGCGGCCAATGCCTTGGTGTACCCACAATATTAGTGGCAAGCACAGAACAAAGAGATGATGTTCTCATGCTTGCTAGCTTGTTGAGATCTTGGAGTCTTTATTAAGACCCGTGAGTTAATAACAAAAGCATGCACTAGACGGAAAACATGAAGATAAGGGGCACATCTGTGGAAAGCAAGGGGTTGCACTTTATCATTGTACTGTGGAATTCTCACGGGTGGAAATTCACTGGGATAGCTGTTACTGGATACAGAAACACTATATAAGATTTGCATCCTCTCAATAAAGTTGATTTTGCTTGTTGCCTCATCATGTGGTCCGTGCCTTAACTGCTGCTACACTTAGTCAAGATCTATACAGTGCGCAGGACACCCTATGCACTGCTAACAATTACCGCTAAGTAATCTTATTCCCTCATATTTGTGTTTATTACAAATATAGATAGTTCCTTGGTGCCTAAGTTAATAACACCCTATACAAAATATTAGCCACTTAATCTCCTTGTACTGAATGGCACTCTAAGTAAATGTAGTGGGGAAACGTGTAATGACTTTGAGGCACATNTTTTTTTTTATATCTTTATTTAAAAAAGCACCAAAGGGAGAGGACTGAATTAGCATAATAAAAAAAATTACATGAATAGCATCTAGAGGTTTGGAAATATGTTGGGTAAGCCAGAGGAGAATGAAGAAGGAAAGCAATAGACTAAAATCAGGATGCTGGAAATTGCAGTTAATTGGTGAATGAAATAATGTGTTACTTTCTCTTGAGTTCCTTTGAAAAAAATTACCTGAACAAAGCAGACCTGCTTAGCAACACATTGCACTCCCATCTTTGCAGAAAGAATACAGAACTGAGAGATGAATTCTTATCTTCTCTCTCCATCCTTTCCCCACCCCCACCCCCGCACTCCCATCTCTTCGCACTTATTCCTTCTCTCAGCTCTCCTTTTCCCTTCTGTGGAAGTAGTACCATTCTGTTTCAACAGTACTACTGTGGTAGTGGACATAACAAAACTATAGAAGTCCATATATCTATATTGAACCCTGATCCCTGTTCAGTTGTTATGCAGAGAGGAGATTGTTTTTTTATTCCAATAGTATTAACAGTAGATATTTCCCATAATAAGTCAGATTTCAGATTCATTTACAAGAGGATTTTATTCTTCCGCAGTAATTGTTGTTTAAATAGAGTCATTAAGATCAGCCAGCTCTCAGGCATAGCTTCAAATGAAATTACAGTTTCCTAGAAGCAGCAAAAAATAATTTTGATTCAAGAGTCATCTTCCATTTCTTATTATGACATTGGGCAAATACAGCAGTGAAGCACGGGGGATGCTAAACTGTTTTAACTCCTGTGCTGAGGAGAAATACATTAAGGTCATAGAGGAATCAGTGGGGTTTTTTTTGTTCTCATTATTGAGTTTTGGTTTGGGTTTTTGTTATTACTAACAAAATCTTCATCAATGACCTGGATGAAGGCATTGAGTGCACCCTTAGCAAGTTTTCAGATGACACTAAGTTAAGTGGAAGTGTCGATCTGCTGGAGGGTAGGAAGGCCCTGCAAAGGGATCTGAACAGACTGGACCACTGGGATGAGACCACTATATACTATATGCTCACATTTGAAAGAAGTGTAGATTTTAGTCTACAGTTAGTATGCAAGTTTTTCACTTTGATGGCTGATATGGTCACCTAGGTTACAGTGCTCCTGAATCTAGCAACTCTAAGTAAATAAAATAAAATAAAGTGGCTGAAAACTAGCACTTTAGGTGAAAGACTCAATAAAATCCATCCCTTTCTTTTCTTAGCTAAAAAGCTTTGGCCTTCCAAAATTATGTCTGTGAAAATGGATGTTAAAATAAAGTCAATTTGAATCTTCCAATGTATTATCTGTGGTAATTTCTTATAAATGCTTTATATTTAACAAGTTTTGCAAATGTTTTCATTAACAAACTGATTCTCGTCCAGAAACTGGTGAACATTGACAAATGCAAGCCTGGCACAAACTTAGCAGAATTCTTGAGAGCAGTTTTGATTCTTAATGTTTATTCAGTTTTTCTAGCTACTGTGATTTCTTTTCAGGAAAGGTAGTAGCGCTTAGTTGCAGGCATAAAAGGTTCTAGTATTGCATGTATGCTGAGGTAAGTGGCCAATGCCTTGGTGTACCCGCAATATTAGTGGTAAGCACAGAAGAAAGAGCCGATGTTCTTGTGCTTGTTAGCTTGTTGAGATCTTGGAGTCTTTATTAAGACCCGTGAGTTAATAACAAAATAATGCACTAGATGGCAAACACGAAGATAAAGGGCACATCTGTGGAAAGCAAGGGGTTGCATTTTGTCATTGTACTGTGGGATTCTCACGGGTGGAAATTCACTGGGATAGCTGTTACTAGATACGGAAACAATATATGGTTTGCATCCTCTCAATAAAGTTGATTTTGCTTGTTGCCTCATCATGTGGTCCGTGCCTTAACTGCTGCTATACTTAGTCAAGATCTGTACAGTGCACAGGACATCTTATGCACTGCCAACAACTACCGCTAAGTAATCTTATTTCCTCATATTTGTGTTTATTACAAATATAGATAGTTCCTTGGTGCCTAAGTTAATAACACCCTATACAAAGTATTAGCCACTTAATCTCCTTGTACTGAATGGCACTCTAAGTAAATGTAGTGGGGAAACGTGTAATGACTTTGAGGCACATAGCAATGACTGTGGTGTGCAGAACAGGCCTCTAGACCTATTCAGAATAGGCCTAGGTCTCTGATATACAATTCCTGTGCCTGTTTGCTGGCATTGTGTGCACTACTTTTAATTATTAAAATCCATCTGCAGTTCATGTGCATCTAGTGATGAGAACAACTCTGAGGATTAGGTGCATCCATACAGGCTTTGTGTTCTTTCTTAAGAATAGTAATAGTTCTCTACAGTTGCTCTTATAAACAAGATAACTGCAGTAATTGATCATCCTTTTCCTTATATCCAGTGGTTCTATTATATAGCTTCAGACTGCTGTTATTGTGAAGAGGCCTGAATACTCCTGTTGCTTCTAGTTCCAAAGCACCATCAGTTACTCAACAGGACACAGGTTAATAGCTTCTATATTTCTCTTTCTTTCTTAGTACTGATATGACATTGTATTTTCTAAAGAAAACTTGTCCACTATCTGGATCCACTTTATATATAGAAGTATTTCTAATAAATTTGGCTGTTTCATTTGGGTTAGTTCAAGCCTAGCTTTCCACTTGACTATTGCATCCTATCAATTTACAAATGAAAAACTGGATCTGCATTCTGAAGCCCTCTTTCTTGCTGCAACACAAAACACCTCTCTGTTACTACACAATATTTCTTGTTATTACCAAGTCACTTGGACAAAAGAAAAACCTTGTGTGTCTGGTGTGACTTGGATTATATACTATAATTTACATTTGACTTCAATTTTCAATGTCAATTATTGAATCTTCTAAGGGTGGAAAATCTCTAACGACTTTTTATCTCCTTGTTGATAGGATAGTTCCATAGACATGTTTTTTCTTAAACTTATTGATAGCAATATATAGAAACAAACAAATTTGGATAGACATTGAAAACAGACATGCTATTACAAGCATAATGCTTTGATACAAAATTAAGAACAGAACTTAAAAATCAAATCAATTTCCAGAAACTGTATGAAATTGTGTCTAATACAAATAAATATTGGTGAAATTTAAATGTTCCTCTTCTTTTTAATTAGAGAAGAGTCAAAAAAGTAGTTGTTTGGAGAGGAAGAAATGCATTAGACTGACCCAGTATTATGACTTGGTGCCAACCTAACCTGAAAATCTAATCTAACAATTAGTGATGCTTGAAATTGTAGTGTTTTCCTTGTATTTTAAACTTGAATCATGGAAACTTTAGGTGGGACAGGAAAGGTAGGAAAGGTGGTGGGGTAGCCCTCTATGTTAGGGAGTGCTTTGATAACCTCAAGCTGAATTATGGTGATTACGGGATAGGGCGCCTGTGGGATAAAATAAGAGAAGCCCACAAGAAGGTGGATATTGTGATGGGAGTCTATTATAGACCACCCAGCCAAGAAGAAGCTGATGAGCATTTCTATAGACAACAGAGAAGTCTCAACATCACTAGCTATTGTCCTTGTGGGAGACTTCAGTCTTCTGGATGTCTGCTGGAAGTACAATACAGCATAAAGGAAGCAGTCTAGGAGGTTCCTGGAGTGTGGAAGACAACTTCCTTACACAACTAGTGAGTGAACTGACAAGAGAAGCCACCCTCCTGGATCTGCTGTTTGTGAACAGAGAAGGCCTTGTGGGGGATGTGACGGTTAGAGGACAACTGGGGCAAAGTGATAATGAGATTTTCAAATCTGGGTGAGGTGAGGAGCGGGGGTTAGCAGAACAGTCTTAAACTTCCAGAGGACAGACTTTGGACTGTTCAGAAGGCTGATTGATAAAATCCCATGGGATTTTAAGGGTAAGGGAACCCACAAGGCCTGGGAACTCTTCAAAAAGGAAATCCTAGCTGTTCAAGAGCAAGTCATCCCCATGTTCTAGAAAAGGAGCCAGTGGAGAAAAAAAACAGCTTGGTTGAGCAGGGAGATCCTGAGGGACATCAAAAAGAAGAGGAACGTCTGTGACCTATGGAAGAAGGGGCAGGCATCTTGGGTGCACTGCAGGGAGGAAGTGAGATTGTTCAGAGGAAAACTCAGGAGGGCTAAAGCCCAACTAGAGCTCAGATTGGCCAAGTCTGTGAAAGATAACAAAAAATCTTTCTATAAATATATTAAAAATAAAAGGAGGACCAGGGAGAATATTCAGTCCCTATTGGATGCAAATGGAACAACTGTAGTAGGGGTTGAAGACAAGGCTGAGCTACTTAATGCCTTCTTTGCCCTAGTCTTTAAATAGTAAGGAAGGTCGTTCCCTCAGTGTACAAATCCAGGGGTTAGAGGAGCAGAACAAAGCTCCTGTGATACAAGAGGTGGTGGTCAGAGACTTCCTTGCCCAGCTAGACACCCACAAGTCTATGGGGCTGGATGAGATCCATCCAAGATACTGTTAGCATAAGATTTCCATCACTGTATCCCATGAATTTCCAAATGCATCAAATTTGCAGGAGTTTCTACACATTCTTCAAAACTGGGATATAAAAAGGGTCTTAAATCTCCATACTGAACTGGAATAGTTGATAATTATGATGGCTTGGCCTGTGGCCTGCCTCATTTCACAACATCAAATAAACCTGTCCTGCAACTAACCCATTATTTCAAAATCTGATTTTCCAAAATCAAGTTTTCCTTGTAAAATGGAGGTTTGGTGTTGATCTGATCTGGAGGGATCTACCAGTGGCTAGCAAAAAATAGATTAAAAATAGATTATGTATATTTAATTGCACAGATTTATAGGGATTTTGTGGTGAGGAGATATTATCAGTCCTTATCATGTCTACCTGATTTAGCACAGTGAAGGCTAATCAGTGTGTCTCTTATTATTTCTTTCCTCCTGTTTTAAAGGTACAACAAAGTTGCACCTACAGGTGTGTTTGCAGTCTGGTAGGTAGAAGATAATGCCTCTTTCTTATTGAGCTTTCTTTTGTCGGAAATAGAGAGCAGTACATGGATTGAACAATCACTGGTCAAAAACTAAAAACATTAGTCATGAGAACATCCACAATGGAGATCACTGGACACATCACTGAAGACAGTGATCCCCTCCTTTTCTATGCTGCAAAAGGCTTTGAATCAATATTGACAATTCACCCACAACTACATTGAGGAGATTATTAAAAGCTGAGGAAAAGGTAGTTAAATAGAACTCTCACATAATGATAAAAGTCTAAAAACCCCTATTTTTTCAACAGTGGAAATGGGAATATTTTAAATATTTATGACATTTATTCATCCATTCATTCTTGCCTATATTTGGCAGTGAAAATTTTGTTGCAATAGCCTGTCTTTTAACCACAGAGAATTGTAAATGGCACTATTCATTTTCAGACACAGAAGAAAATATAAATATTTCATAGAATCATAGATTTCTTAAATGGAAACACAGTTCTGCTCTTTCTTGATGGATTTGTACATTTAAAAAATTTTATTTCAGCAGGTGATCCACAAATCCTTGATCATTTAATTTATTCCATTCAAACATGAAGATATTTTGATGGATAAGTGCTTGACATGTCAGTGCAAGAAGATGATTAAGACTAAACCTACAAGAATGCCTATAGAAGAATAAACTCATTATCTACACAAATAAATGCCAGATAGAGAGTTCAATAAAGATTTTTTTTAATTTCACTTTAAATATAGAATTTAGCATCTTAAAAAAAAGCAAACCACAAAAACCCAACAACAAACAACCCTAGGCATACTGACATTCGCATGTATCTTTCCGATAGAGCTGAAAATGCTTTTGGTTGTCGCTTGTCATAACTATCTCAATAGCTGGGAAAAGTATCATGAAATGCTTATACTTCTCAGGAATTAAATGAAGGACTTCGAAAACCAATGATAAAGAAAACAAAAGTATTCTCAAACCAAGACCTGTCTCATGAAAAATTTAGAAGCTAAAGTGACAAATAATGAAAGGAACATAATTATAACATTATCAGTCACAGAAATTAGGACTAGACCTGACAGTAAGAACACCCAGACTGAACACTTGTGTCCATTGTCTGTGACTTCTTGGGAATGTGAATTTTCATTTGTGGTTTTTGAAACATAATGCTATTAGGCTGCAATCGTGACAGTACTTACCCTCCTCTAAGACCTCAGAATGCCTCATCTCATATTTTGCACATTCAGAATAAAAAAAAAATTCACAGAACTTACAAGACTCCCTGTGGGGTTCTTGTTTATTTTTTTCATTAGCGGAGCACTTCTGTTTGCTGTTTGTGAAGATTACTACAGTGGCTTGAAAGATAATCAATTTCTTTCAGAAACTTTTGAATTCAGCACTTTTTTGATGCAATTTACCCATGACTTTTTCATGCCTAAAGGACTTCTGCCTTCATTCAGTAGCTCACCATAGTTTCTGACTATTTTTTTCTGATTGTTAAGATTGAAATCACAGGCTGCCCTTTTTCCTTTACCTATTTGTAACCTCAGAGAGACTGGCCACAATGGAACTGCCATTAGTCCTACTTGGATGGGGTAATTTGGCAACAGTGAAAGTAGGTGCCACTTTTGTTCTCTACTTGTGAACACAGACAAGAAATTGATGGCCTGAAAAAAACCCTCATCAGAATGGATTATGAATTGAAGAGCACACAGAAAATAGAAAGAAGTAAGGGGGAGGCTTGGAGAGCTGGAAGCAATGATAAATGAATGTGAAAAGCTGAAGAAAGTGGCAAAGACTGAAGAATCAAGAAGCAATAGCAAGGAGAATAGCAGATGTCATAGGAACTTCTTTCCCTTAAGAACTACCAGCAACCATTTCAAGACACTGTACAAATAATAGCTACTCCAGTTCTTGGTTTTGATCACAAAGCTCTTTCAATGTTACCTCCCAGGATCATCTGCCAACATTAAGAAAGTGATGGCATTATACGAAAAGTTTTCTCAGCACAAAGCAACATTTGATAGTACAGGAATTTACTGAGAACATCCAATTCTTTTTTTCCTGTCTCCTAAGAAAAGAATCAGAGAGATGACTAGCAGTTCAGGTGTTTGCTTTTCCAGAATATCTCCTGTTTACTTTTCATTAGTTTTGGAATGAAAAGGCCATTTTTTTCCCTTAAAAACAGGATAACCTCATGGAGGGTTGGGGTTTTTTTATTATGCTTTTATCAAACAGAAAAATCTGTTTTATGAGGTATTAATGAGGTAGTGCTTGTCTAGATGTACATGTACTTTAGATTACTCAATGATCAGTACTAGTCTTTTATTTTAACCGTGTTACAGACTACCTGAAGAATCCAAAGTGCCCTGATGCAAAGCCTTTGATTGGAGATATACAGCTAAAGTGCTGTAATGCGCATTAATGAGGCACAATGTTGTTTGTCCATGTAATGCCAATGTTATTCTTCGGGGTATACATGACCCATTTACCACAGTCTCCTACTGGGAATGGAGTAAATAGAAAAACTCCCTCTTTTAAGTTATAAGTTTATTGACAAACAGGAAAGCTGATAGAAGAATGCCGTTAAAACTAGGCAACTGGAAACTTGTAGTGCATTTTTTTCAGTATGAAGATGCTCTTTTGCCAAAATAACAACATTTTTAAGAAATACGTTGGCTTTTCCTGGTTTGTTTTCTAATGGGGAAAAGGTTCAAGACAAATCAAATGTTCTCTGCTTAGTTGAACTCATATCCTCCACTTGTTATAGTTGATGCTTTTTATACAGAAATTTGACTTCATAGAAGTGGTGGGCATATTGTGTCCTTACTCTGCACAGGGCACAACTCACGAGAGTCCCTGGGAAAGAGAAGAATGTAGGGGATACGTGGGTAGGACAAGGACAGATGCTATCATACCACATTGAAACTGGGAGCAGGCAGTTATGTATCACAGGAGGAAGGCTGTGACAGCAACTCTTTAACATTAGAGCTGATAGTGAGGATAGAGTCATTAGCATGAGAAAGTTTGAGAGGGTCTTTGAAATAAAGAGGATAAGGGGATAAATGAGAGCAAGAACTGAAAAAATGAAGGATATTTCTTGTGTTTGCAGGAGTCTCAGTTCTTATGGTTTAGTACTTTACCACTTCTTGTGGTTTAGTAACAACTGGAAAGCACCTCAAACTTGATATATTCCACATTTCAAAGCAAGAAACACAAAAAATAAAACCAAATAAAATAACACATATTCTTGATCCTAATGTGGTTCAGAATCATTTTCCTGTTCCATGTAATTTATGGACCTTAGTCTCATTCTCATGTACAACTTTCATGAAGGCTCATACACAGCAATATATCATTTCAATCAGTCATTTTAATCAGAAGGATGAAATCTATATTTTATGGAAATGGGAAAATCTCAAAGAAATATTTTACTTTATGCCAAGAAAGGCCCTAATTTCCATTCTTCTCTAGTCAACTAAGGCATGGATACATCTTAGTAATTAATGTCCATAAATGCATACATAAAAGCAGTCAAAGCTAAAGGCTGGTGAGTAATTTTACTTCTGCCATTTACTTTTGAAGTCTTAACTTTTTTTAGCTGTATCTCAAATGCTTGTTTTTCTATTCTAATGCAGTCACAGCAATTAATTTTGTGATGGATCCTACAAGCAAGTTGACTTAGCAGAATAATCATCAGAGCAAGTTTCAGACATGGCACTGGCCTAGTGTGCATGTTCATCGTATTAAATAACCTTGTGGCATTAGACACCAATGCATACAGCGCTTATGTACCTGGGCAGCTCAGAATGTTAAATAGCACTTCAGGAAAAAGGTACTTACACACATGCTGACAGTTCATTTTCAGGTAGGAGCTTCTCAGCTGATCTGTACACAGCAGCCTCAATCTCCAGTCTTCCCACTGTGAAATTTTAGGCAGTTCATCCGTTGATCCCTTACCAGACCCATTAATATTTATACATTCCCTACACATTCCAGTCAGAGCATATACGGTGCAGATCTCTCTGATTTAGGAGCTATTAAGATTCATGACCCTTTTTGCTATTTAATCTATAGTCTTGAAGCCTTTGCAATCAGCTTACACTTGAAGAAAAAAGGACAAATCATTACTGCTCAAATATTGTCCTGCATTGTGTCCATTTGTAGTCCATCAAAGAATAGTTAAGGGCTTCAATGCATTCATTTATCTCAGAGACACAGGTTATTATAGGAGGCATTCTTTCCTTGGAAAAAGAGAGAATAGGAATGTTATTTACTCAGTTGCATTTAATTTTGTATTAATGATTTTTTTTTCCTGTAGCTACTTCTCTGCATAAGAAACAAAATCGAATTCATTTTTTCTGTTCTCATATCTGGTCATTGATTTGGGTACCTCATGCAAGGGGACCTTGATGCATTGCCAAGGACACCCATGAAGAAAAAGCACAGTCTGTCTTCTGGAATGTAGTGGTGATTCCACCTGAAGAGGGGTTCAGCATCCTTCCCTTCTTAAGGTTTATATGTGTCTTCTTAGAATGGTGTGACTTCTTATCCAGGTTAGAATGGTGTGACTTCTTATCCAGGAACCATGAGAAACCTCAAAATTATTTTTTTCTTAAATTCATATTAGTGTTTCTTCTGTAACATATGGTTCATGAGTGACTTCAGGTGCCCACAGCTCTCAGTAAGTGCAATGGATGGTGGGAATCCAGCATCTCTCAAGACTTAGGTCTGAAGTCTGTAAAGGAATTCATCTTAGTCTGTAGCAGAAAGCAAAGAGGCTAAAACCCAAGTAAAATAAAGTAAGTTGCAGAAATCTTGAGATATTAAGATTTTACAAAGAACTTGTAATTGTGATCTTAAGGGCCTACTAAGACCTGTTCATTGCATCCCTCCTTTGCACTGGGGTTTCTTTCACCTTGGAATGTAAATGATTATCATCCTAAAGTTAGTATCACCAGCAGATTGCTACAATTTGGTGATACTTTATTGGAAATAGCATGTATTAGACGCTAATAACTTTTGAAAAAACTAGTCACACTTTTCAGAAATTTCAGGGGAAGTTTGGGGGAGATTTTTGCCTGAAGAAAATGGAAAATGTTGAAGTGTTTTACTGGCATTCTTGTGCAGAAAAAAAGTATGATTTCTCTCAAAGCTGCTGTCAATGATAGGTTTTTATTTTGTCTTGTTTTGGTTTATGTTTAGAAAGGTAATTCTGTTGATTAAACCTGGACTGTGCTAACAGAAAGCAGTGTTTCCACGTCTTGTGTATAAAGACAGGAAAATATAATGATGCTTGAAATTTTGAAATAGCATTAAAGTTTAAAGTTAGAGATTCTTTTCCTGAGGAATCTGAGTATATACTGTAGGAAAATTCATGGAAATCTTCAACATTGACTTCAACAGGAAGAAGATACACAGTGTTTACTGCATGTACAGTCCATTACATATATTTCACACTGTTTCTTGTAACTTTTTATCTTTAGAAACACTCAAGTAAGAAGACAATCTTTCTTTTAAAATATTAGCTCTCTGCTCTTGCCTTCCTACAGGAAGCCATAAAGTTTCTGTCTGCAATATTATTGTTATCAGTGTGCTGAAATTATGTGTTTGGTAGCGAATTATGTCATAATTTATCTTAAAGTTCAATTTACAAGACATTTGTAAAAAGTTTAGGCTTACCAACGTGCTTTTGTAGTATACATTAAACAACTGTTGGCCTATTATTGTGAGACAGGCCAATTTTTTGCTAAGATCTTGCAGCATGCAACCTGATGACTTAAGAGCACACACATCTTCAGTACTCTCACAGTATCTCACATCACTTTACTCTTTAGACAAAGTGTGAAGAGGCACTCTAGTTTACAAACTGTGATAGAAATATGACTTGAGGAGTTGACACACTTGAAAATCTATTGTCAACAGTGGTAAGGTCAGTTTCATAATGGAAATGCCCTGAAAACATAATATCTATTTTGCTGGACATTTTGAAATTGTGAATTATTTCCATTTTGTTTTCATCAGAATGGCCAGGGCTGAAAAAATAGTTTTCAGGAAAAAGAGAATTTGAGACAGGCAGTTTAGCCTTGGATCCTAGCTGCTGAGCAAATATCTGGCAAAAGTCAGATTTAGAAAAGGCAGGAAATGCTTCACTCACCTGGTCACCTTCTATGATAAGGTGATCTGATTAGTAGATGAGGGAAAGCCTGTGGACATTAGGCAGGTGTTTGTCTCTTCTCCCAAATAACGAGTGATAGGATAAAAGGAAATGACCTTGAGTTGTACCAAGGGAGGTTTTAACTAGGTATTAGGAAATACTACTTCACTGAAAGGAAATAGGTTGAGTCTCCACCCTCCCTCCTTATGCCAGTATGTTAAGGGGGAAAAAAAGCACCATTTTTTCAAATTCCTACAGACTATACTACTAACTGTAAAATCCTGGAAATTAAAATGAAATTAAGTGTCTGAAGAGGATTATACTGAGTCCAGGGATAGGGTAAGACATGGTCTAAACTCTAGGATTGGATTGGAAATCAGTGCTGTCCAGGTATTTTGACACTCCCACTGTTTTCATGGCAGCAGTGCAGAACCTTCTAGATGAAACTTGAGACTGCTGTCAACAGACTTATCTTAGTTGATGACTTTTCACTTCAGCTGCAAAAGAAGTCCTTTAAAATCTCAGGAACCTGTGGTTCTCCTTTTCAGAAGCACTACTGGAAGAAACTCTGTCTCTCAGGGACTAATATGCTCGGGTGTTTCTAACTTTAATTTCTTTTTTGTGTAATGCAGTTTACCTCTTTGGATAGGAGTAAGTAAATTTTATGGCAAAGAATTTAGCCTTTTATCAGCATAAGCAAAGACATGTCCTGAGAACTGAGGGCAGAGATGACAAGCCACCTCTGTATTTATACTATAGTAGTGTGAATTTTTAACATTTGAAGTATAGTCATTAAATGAAAATAATTCATTACTGCATGGAATATTATGATTACCAGTCTTAACATGTAGAGAACATTTTCTGGTGTCTTTTGGGAAGATGTCAGATAAATATAAATTTGCTCTATGTAACAGAAGGATTTGATGCTTTTACTGCTGATGAGAATTACACATCCCTGGCAAAGTGAAAAATCCTTCCACCCAGGACTAGGCTGACACGCTCGCACTTTTGAGCTGCTGTGCAGAGGGCAGCTGCCAGCTGCAAACCTTCCTGTAATTATGCACAAGACACACTACTATCTGGAACTAATTTATACTGTAAAATGGGGGAACATAAAAGAACGTTCTCTGGAGATCTAAAGGGCACAAAATAAGGAGCTTAATCAATGGAATGCTGTGACATCTGCCCCACCCTCTTTCAACCTCCTTGTGGTGCAATGTATAATTCACACACAGAAAAGCACAGGTGCAGATGTGCACAGTGTCAAAAATGCACAAAATGATTTGATGAGGAGATCTGCAAGACTCTGATTCATGCTGTCTCTTTTAAATGTCAATTCCACAGTCCCTTCTTTCATTTTCTTTACCTCCCACTATACCCCTGACAGCATGGTGTTCCATTGCAACCAAACATTTTCTTTGGTAACAAGCCTGAGTAGTACCTCAAGGAGGGTTTGCAGTATGTCATTAACTATTTTGGTTGGATGTCATAGTAGGTCAGCATTGTAATTAAGTTAATTTGCTGTAATTGTTGTCATAATTAGTGTGTTTCATTTTAAAGTCTAAATAAGCTCTAAGTATGTCTGAAATGCTAAGGAGGAAGGGGAAAGAGTGAAAGTGATATACACACACAGTGCTGTGCTGTTGTCTTTGAAAAACTCTTATTTCATGGTAATTCACATGATAATTGAGCTAGGAAATGCTTATGAAGATATGCAGCTGATATTCAACAAGTGGTAATAAGATGAATTTATATTACTGCAGCACAAACTGCAAATGTAATTCTCCGGGTGTCTCAAGGACATATTCTATGAGACAAACATCTATATATTTTTGCAAAAGGTGCCAATAGAGAATTTTTTTCTGTTAGTCATCTTAAGAAATATTTGTATTTGGAACAGATCCATTTAATTTTAAAACAGCCCATATGCCTATTTTGTGTTTTAAGGCCCCCAAGCACAAAACCCTATATAAGATAAGCCATCTGGAGATGTATCATTAGAAAATCATTACTGGAAGCTGTCCCTGATCCAGTTCACAGGTGTATAATGCAGTTAATTTCAGTGGCATTTTAAACGGTGGCAGGTTTGATACTTAACTCACTCTTTATAATAGGAACACTTGTCTTGATAACAGGAATACGGTGTTACCATTTCCTCTAAGTCACAGGAATGTAGCAATTTGAGTATTTGCATGATACAAAACTAGTTTTTCCTTAAAATTTTTCAGTCCACAAGTTGTATTTCCTAGCAGATATATTTATGTGAGCAAGTTACTGAAGACACCGTTGTTGTAAGTACATAACTAAGAAATATGTTTAGATTTTCTGACACAGTTAGTGATTGTCATGGCTTCAGCTGGGATAGAGTTAATTTTCTTCCCAGTAGCTACTGTGTTTTGGATTTAATGTGAGAATAATGCTGAGAACATATAAGGTTTTAGTTGTTGCCAGGTAATGTTTATGCTCAGATGAGATAGAAGTATTATTTTTCTTCTCAGTAGATGCTGTTTTTCAGGTTTGGTCTGATAAGAATGTGGAAAAAACACTGATGTGGTCATTTTAGCTGTTGCTAAGAAATCCAGGATTCTTTCAGTTTTCCATGTTTTGTATTATACATGTGCAGAACCCAGTTAGTTAACTCAAACTGGTCAATGCAAGGACTCATGCTATAACATCATGCTCAGTATAAAAGTGGGAATTCAGCCAGGGATGGCAATCTGGGCTTAATATTTTATGTTTGGTAGTAAAACTGTCACTTTAGAATCAGTCTGCTAGTAGATACAAGTGAGAATAAGCTGGTGCCTGGACACAGTACTGGGCCACAACTAGTATCAAGTTTACCAAACAAGATGGCTGGATCTTCTTCCTGCCCTGTTGTGCAGTCATTATAGGATGCGCCATAGTCATTCTCCTCCTGTTGAATGGTGTTCATCTGAATTTCAGGCTGATGGCAATTTCTGAGCAAATCCCTGTTTGTGTTAGCAACAAAACCCTAGTGCTTAGGGAGTGTAGAAGATATATGGCTAAAATATTAAGGAGCTATTTTAAATCTGATTATAATCATCCTGAAATTTAGATTACTTTAGGAGTCATTGTCTTCTATTGTGAGGGGTGCTGGTGTGCAACCTTTGTTCTCGCTCTTCCAGCCCATAGGATGGCACAGGGCAGTGGGCATATGGATGATGGCAGGAGGTGGCATGTTATCCTCAGTGCTGTCTCTTCTTCCCTTACTGCCTTTTCCCCTTCTCTACGCAAACATGAGCCTAGAGGAGCAGAAAACTCAGATGCAGTGCTGATTAATCACTCAGACTACACAGCTGAGAAAGTGTTTTGCTCATGGCTGCTAACTCAGCCCCTGGGATTGTCTATTCCCCTTCTATGCTACATAGCATGACAGAAATCGAAACTTGTATTATCACAATTTAAAATTTCATTTAGATCTTTAATCAATTCAATTTTCTTAATGAACAAGATAACCAGATATAAAGCAAAATAAAGGTGACCTACCTGTGCAGCAGGAACAGAATTGCCCTTAAACATGTCCATCTGTAAATCTCAGAATGAGTTATCCAGATCAGGTATTCAAAGCAATCTGATATCCATGTTAATTATTATGATTTAATTATAGTGTCTTACTCCTTGAAGGCATATTTATGAATTATCTTTTGCGTGGTCCCAGGGAACATTATTAATACACAACGAAGGACACAATTTAACTATGAATACTAATGACCCATGGAAATAAAATTATGCATGAAATTCTATGAAGCAATAGGTTTCACTTATTAATTTCAGTTAGTGCATCATTATAGTTATGTTGTCATTAGTTAACAAATACTATATTGTGTACGGGAGTGTTGCTCTTCCTGATTCATGATAACAATTTTTGACACTTAATATCACTGTCAGATGTGCTATGTAGCAATTATGCATTATATTAAACATTTGTAGACAGTATATTTAGAAGTGACTTGCTTTATATCCCTTATAGGTTACTATTCAACATAGTAAGAGAGAATCTGGAATTTTCAGCAGCAGTAAGATGAAATTCAGTGAATGTTTTCCAGAATGCTAAAGAAATTGCTAAAATGTTAATTACCTCTTTAATAGGAAATTTTCATTAATTATATGTGTTTTAACCAATTTCTAACTCAGTATTTTTAAGATAATTAAAAATTTTGAAGCAGTTGTCTCACAGATGTTCTCATTTGGTTGGCACAGCTGCTTGCTTTTTTTGTTCACAATCAAAACCAAACTAAAAATGGAATTCTTTCTAGTTCTTTTCAATGTCATACTCAAATTAGTATCAGTGGATCAATCCAGACAAATAAACATACAACTGAATGTCATTTTGGACACCGCAGAGATATCCCACCTGGCCTGCAGGTGCTACTGCAAGAAGGGAGTCCATGTCTTAAAGGTTCATTCTTGCCAGCTCTGTGAGCATCTCAGACTGTTTAGGAAGTCCGGAATGGTTCTAGATGTCTACATCTAGTTTCACAAACTGCTTGCTAGCCACCTAAAAGCTAGTAAGTTATTTGTCCAGGCTTCCTGTGTGATTAAAGGGAAGACATAAACCCTTCTACAGGGCAACTTGTCTTTTCCTAATACAGAAATCTAAGATAAAATAGATGTCCATCAATTATTTTTGACTGTAGATACACTGTGGATGACCACCTTCTACTTGGCATGAGAACATCCATGCCCTTGAGGACTGACAGGTGAGACCATGATATAGAATCTTAGAATCGCCAGGTTGGAAGAGACCCACCGGATCATTGAGTCCAACCATTCCTATCAAACACTATATGCTATAGAGAGTTTTAAATTATATTAGGCATCTGTGATTACACAGCTGAACTCAACTTTTAAAATGACATTCAGGATGATATTCAGACACCTTAATGTTGATGTCTGTATTGTCTTCATTTGAGTTATTTACAGCATACTCCATGGAGACAGAGGACATGACTTATCTCCTGGGTATCGAAGCTTAGGGCCACGTAAGACACCTGAGAATATTTGAGACATCCTTGTACATAGACTTACCAGAGAGCCATGCTCCTGTGAAATGATAGCTGGAGGCCGTGTTTCATGTCTCAGGGTATCCTAAATATCTCTAGGCACAGACATGGATGACGTGGTTTTCTTATGGCCAAATGTAAATACGTTCTCTTTAGTGAAGCAAACTACTTACGTTTAGAAAACTGAATTACATCTATCTTGTTCACTTTATGATGAGATGAGTAGTATTGAAGTGTGTGCTTCCTGTATTAAAAATGATGAGACTCTAGAGACTATCATGGGATCTGTGACACCCTATATACCTATGTACAACTGCATTGCAGAGGTCTAAGTTTAGCTACAAAGTCCCACCTCTACAAGACACTGAAAGGAAATTTGAAGTGAATTTCAGGTGTTAGAAACTAAAATCTCATTCCGGGTCTTTTAAAAATACACTTGTTAATTCTATCGCACTTCAGTCTCTGTTTAAATTTAGTCTGGTGTGAAAACCTTTGTGTGTAAATTTGTGTGTGGCTACATATAATGATAACAACTCAACAAGCTGTTGCAGAGACAAAGTCGTAGCAGCTCTTACTCATTTATGGATGACTTCTAAAACATGTCAGTGTAGTTAAACATTTGTGGGATGTTCCGCTTACTCGAGTGATCTGACTAAAAATTAGTCCTGCCTGTTTGGAAGTAATCTCTGACTTAATCCAGCTACCACTGAGCTGCTGTTCATTGATAGAAGGCACTGGTGTAGACAGGTAAGCTTCTGTAGCTTGTACTTTTCTTGAATTCATTAGTTTCATGAGAAATCTCATAATTATTGTGAATCCTATTATATTCTGACAGAAAGAGAGAAGTAGAGTTGCAACTGAATGATTTAAATCCCGTATATGCTCAAGTTTCCTGGAAAATTGAAAGAGCTTGAAATAAAAAAGCGGTTGCTAAAAAGTGAGTTTTAGCAGGAATCTTTAAATGATAAAGGCTACATCCTTCCCTTTGATGCACGTGAGAATCTTGCACTGAAGTCAACTGGAACAGTATTTGTATTTTTAGGATCAGGATTTGTTCATAATCCTCTGAATTTTAAATTCTCATTCTGTTATATCAAGTTAGGGAGAGGGGATTAGTTGGCAGTATCTGAGAGCTTTAATTTTTTATGGGATTTGTATATCTAATAGTAAAGTAAATGAAAAATTGTGAATGCATTACTCATGAAGATGTGCATTTTAAGATGTGTCATTTACAAACCTTGATTTTTTTCATTAGGAATTTTCTCACTGTCTTAATACTACTCATTATTGTTAATGTGTGGATAGAAAAAAATTAGCTTAGGATTTCCAACAAATGACATCATTTTCCATTGGACTGAAGATACTCAGAGAGAATTTTAAAAAAAACCTATCTGCTTAACTTTTTCTGTTAGTTGTATGCAGAGCCGAGTCAATCTGTTCTGAATTGTAAGTTGCTTGAATTTTGCTAATCTGTTCTTTGATGACCACCATGATAGTTGTAATATTTTATTGTTTATCTATAACAGTTGGTTTAAATATGGACTTTTAAAAACTATCAAATATATAGGAGATGATAGCACACTGCTGAAGAACTTAGCATGGTACTCTGCTAGGTCATTATCCTACAATAACTACCATCAATAATTTAAATGTGGTGATAGTCTCACACAGACACCTAGTTCAAGTAAAATCTTCATTACTAGTCAATTATTGTGTTTTTAATTTATTTTTGAAGAATCTATTGATTCAGAAGTATTTATCATGGGCATTGGACGTGAGAATTCAAAATTTTTAGTTTCTCAGTGCGAGGGTAGATGAATTGAAAGAGCATAGAATTCATTAGGTTACCTGGTCACAGACTATTATTTTCTGTATCTGTGTAAAAGAAATAACAGAAAACAAAGAAAGGGAAAGACACTTAGCTACACAGACACACAGACAGGTGATATTTGAGACAGTAGTGAAGACCAGAGCCCTTTGTTTGCTGCCTGATGGACCATTGAAGGATCTACTCAAACACAGGCTGAACTCTGTCACTGGAAATAAGGGGTCAAGCTAATAATTATGAGTATGTTGGGATATCAGGAGGAACTTGTAAGGTTATGTAAACCTTTTTATGAGGTGTTTAGGGGAAGAACCAAAGGTAGGGAAAGGAAAAGATCAGGCCGTATCTTCGAGGAGCAAATATGGGAAAATGGAGAAGATGGGAGAAAAAAAGGGATCAGACAGCTGTAAGGTGGCCAGTGAGCTTCTCTGACTGCACTTAATGCTACAACCTGTTCTATCTTACTACTAAATCTGGTTGTTAATTATTTCTTTCTGTGTAATTCTGTCTCTGTTCTATGTGTGACTGTTGCAGTGTAAGGACCAACAACTGGAGAAAAAGTCACAGGGCGTATAGACTACATGCCAACAACCAGAAAGACCAGCATGCAAGACAAGACTGGTTGCCAGGAACCAGAGACAAGTGGGTCTGTTTGAATTTCCCTAGTGACTTGCTCATGAAAACCTGAATTCAGTGGTATTTGTTGAGGTTTGCATGTGTAATTCACTAATTCTGAGCTGGACTATCTCCTAAGTAGGAGAAGACCTGCATCTGGAAAGAGTCAAGGTCTGAGTAAGTGGTAGCAAGGGAGCCCGAGTTCTGGGACTTTAGGCAGTCTTAGAGCAAGGGTTTCGGATGGTGGGACTGCATGTAAGATGAGTGTGTGAGCACATACATGTTTTATGTGACTTTTCATAGCATTACATGTGCCTGCTGCTAGAGACAGTGACAGTCTACATGGTGAGGTGCATTAGTGTGCTCCTTTTGTGCATGTGTTTTTGTGTCTGTGTACCTGAGACTCTCTGGGATATTTGCTCAGCCCCACTACTGGCTGGACCTGTACCTGGGCACAGCAATAGTAGCTGATTCCTGGGGCTGGGATGGAGAAACCCTCAGGTGCTGAGATCATGCCTGTTTCCAGTAGGAAAAAATTCGCATGTCCTGGAGTCTGCTGAATTCAGCTTTCCTTTCACAACATTAACACTCAGCATCTTCACCAACTGTTGTCAGTTCTGCCTTGTGTATCACGTTCAAGTTTATTACAACTAGCTTTAAAATATATATATATATATATAAATTCCTACAAATGGAATTAGAATGCCTGATGCAAACAGAGCTGGCATTTTTCAGTTTGGGGGAATTTATTTTTCATTTTAGAGTTTCAAGTTTTAGATGGATGCATGTCTTCTATCATGCCATGTGATAGAAACATCAAGAAAGAAAAGAGAAATCAAGCCAAAGCAGTGTGATTTGACCTCTTACCAACAAAAAAACTCTCAGAAAGCAATTATAGTTCCCACCTATCAAAATTTAGATAACAATGAAGAAAAATGGGTTAATTCATAGATTAAGCTAAAAGAAAATTGTTATTTTGTAAAAATTCCTTTGAGGAAAAAGTATCTAACCAGGTTAAATCATAACCAATAAAAGATAAACCTTTGCAGGGTTTAATAGTTATGATTTGCAGGTGTTGAAAGAAATATCTATCCATGGAAGTGTCATTTTCTGCTTGTAATGATCTTTTGCTTTTTCACAAAGCATCTGCTGCCAGCAGACATCATAGATGGAATACAGACTTTGATGAATGCTTTTTCTGCTCTTACATCAAATAACTTATATCTAGCCTTGCCATACTTGAACCATTGAATTCTCCTTAGAATTTTGACATCAAGGTATTTGGACTGAAACCAGAACATGATGCCATTGGTACAGGAACACTTCTTCCTCACCATGTGAGTTTGTAAAATGCTTTCTGGGCTTTTACCAACATCTTAAATGGCTAGATAAAATCCAGGGGGAAAAAAATCCAATATAAATTACTGAGGATTACTGTGTTTCCTATAAAAACTCATAGCGGCCAGGTCCAGATCCAATAAAGCTTTTAAACTCCTGGAACTTATTTGGTTCTTTAATTACCCTTTTAAACAGTTAGGAACCTAAATATGGGTTAGAACAATAAATTAACAATTGGATTTGAGACTCACCTCTGCCATCTAATACAGACTTATCATCATTAAAGGCCAAAATAGTGTTGCGTTGAAACTGTGGGTAATTAGGATGCTACCAGTTGTCTAGGCAGTCGCAGCTACCCTGAAACCACTCTTGGAAATAATTAAAATTGATGGCCTTATGCCTCCCAATGATCTTTACAGCGAGGGATTACCAGCTCTTACAGTCCACTCGAAGGTGACTCTATATGAATCTATATTTCGTGACTCTCATCACAAAAGGTTCCTAATAAAAGTCAAGGATTTGTTTTTATTAGTTGCTCAATGTAATTAGCAATGTGTTTCACATTACCAGTTTTGAATTCACTAAGTAGCAGTGCTTCTTCCATTGTACAGCCCCTAGCACAACTGAATTTGAAGTCTTTACGTGATAACAATATAAAGCTAAGGGGCTCTCGTAGACAGAGAATACTGCATATGCTCTGAATTACTTACAGTTTACCCATGGAGTGAGTGCGTATAAAGACAGTGCTCTGCTACTTCTCTTAGACCAGGTTTGTCTAAGCTTCTGTAAAAGTTGACAAACTGGTAGGGGAGCGAGAAACTGGAAGAAATTTCAACCTTAACTTCTCGTGTTGGTTTAGCAGAGTGTCAGACCACATACAGACAACACTACTCTTGACCAGAAAAGCAGTGCCACTATGTTTTCAGATTTCAAAATTGCTTCCAGCTTTTCACTGAGACATTTTTACAAGACTTATTTTCTCCCTTTACTTTTTTTTTTCCTTGTTTTCTCCAAGTCAAATTGCTGCTGCACTTTGTGCTGGAGAGAGGAAAGTGTAGTGTGAAAGCTGGATGTTTCCCACAGGGCCCCTGCCACCACTTCCTAACTCTTATCATCAAGGAGAGTGGATCAGATTTAGTGAGATGATACACATATGCCAGACTCTGCCCTTTTACACAACAATTAATCTACAGCAAGTTCACCGCCACTGATTAGATTTACATCTATGGAAATCAAATACTCTCTGTCTCGTCCCTCTGATGTTTTCTGCTTCTCCTAGCCTTAGGGCACTCTATTGAACAACCTTCAGGCACCCTCAGCAATATTCCTGCTATCGTGTCACTTCCACAGCTGTTAGGTAGTGGAAAAGAAGCCTTCTGGGTATGTCTTTTCTACAGACCTTGAAACAAACTACAGTCAACTGTGTTGAAAAAATAAGTTCAGCAAGTAAGAAAATACCTGTGAGCATCAAATGCCATAAGATTTTCCAGCTAACATTTACAGTTGAAAGAAGATTGCAACAGGTACTTTGATACTTTGAATGCCACCTGACAACTTTTCTTTAATGTGATGCCTTTCTGCTGGTAAGATGTGACATGCATCGGTGTTATGAACAAATTTTGATAATTTCTACTACAATGTTACCAACAAATCCAAGGGAACTGTAGCACTTCAAGATACTGTTTGGAAAACAGGGTGACTTCACAATAATGTCCAATGAAAAATTCCCATAAATACTATGGAGGACTTTAGTAAGTGGGCATTATTCTGCTTAAGTGTGGGAAAGAGGCTGCAGGATCCAGAACTAGTTACCAATCATTTAGACAGTGTAAATACTGATTCAGTTGCAAGTAATTACCCTGTACTTGATTACAGTCACTAGAAGACTATTTTTACAATACAAAATCAGCAACAGATATTTTTCACATATGGTCTTCAGCTGTGAAATCATCGGAAATTTTTCTTTACAGTACAACCAGTAACGTTGTGGTTAAAAAATATAATCTATGTACTCTAAATGCATCCAAAAATGGCATTACACCTTTGTAGTGTTTGGAGTGGTTAGTTTCAATGTATTAGAAGATGATTATTTGTGACTGTTGGGGTTTTTCTCTCTCTTTTTTTTGTCAAAGGACAATTTGATGGGTTAGGCTTTATTTATCCTCTATTCTTTCTGAAAAGAAACAGGAAACATAGCATTTAGTTTTGAAAGCAACTAAAATAGAAGTATTTTGTGGCAGATGGGATTTTTATGAGCTGTTTGTCACTATATACCAGTCTTGTTAAGGAGCAATCGTTTTCTGCTTCATTAAACTAAGATAGCTCTGTTTAGGGTTCCACTCAGCTGTGAAATGACTTTAAAATTTCTATAAGGAATAGAGATGGGATTTTTATAAAAAAGGATTGCTAACACAGTATAAGGAATAGAAATAAAGTGGTGAAACACACTGTTTTTTGGAAGTAGAGGGAAATATAGAAACGTTGCATTGCATACTTACACCTAATCTCCTGGTTTAAAATGAAAAGAGACTCCAGAGTACTATTATTTCCTACACCTAAAAAAAGTAATGTTCAAGTTAGTCTGTATATAAAGACTAAGAAGATGTTATTTATGCAAAAAATCCCAGTATTGGTTTCTTATGGTGCTATGGAGCAGATCAACTACAAACAAAAGAAATAGACACTCACAGATATCAGTATGAAAATAGTGGGGCAGATCCTCATCTCCCATGCTTCAGTGGACCTAGGCAGTTTTATAGTCTTCTTACACCTTAATGGAGTGTAAGCTCTGAATCTTTAAACCTTTGTCTCTTGCCTTGAGCAATTAAAAATCAACATAGTCCCCTGAGAACTCGAAGAGGCTCTGAGAATGGTGGATGCTGGTACAGTACCTATTCCAGGCTTTCCCAGCCCATGGTCCTGAGCAGCACCCATGACATTATCTACCGGACCAAGTCAATCATTGATCCAAACATCGGTCAAAGCCTTTACATGTTTAGCTGCTCACATTTAAGCATTTAACATTCACTGGGCTTACTGATGCAAATTACCCATAGCATTTTAAGTATTTCTGTGTTAAGCATTCATGTCACCTTTTCCCCTAAGGTGCCTAGACTCTTTTTTATTTCAGATCCTCAGTCTTTCTGAGTACCATGTTCTTTATTAATTCATATTTGATTCATTTAAATGTTTGATTTTGGAAAATGTTAGCTTTCAAGGATATATGTTAAATATTTCCTTAAATAAAACTTGTTTCTTCTGTCCTGAAATGTCTTCTGTCTAACTGCTGAAATCAATTTCAACAGTGTTGCCCAACTTCCCAGCAACTAAGAAACAGCTGGTACTGCTATATATCTGATACACCTTCCTTGTGAGTCTGTGCACTTCTTCATTATTCCCAGTGGACAAGGTCTCCTTCTGGCTGAGCAGCATTCCTGTTCACAGCTATGAATGTTAAAATCACAGAGCTATAGCATATAATTTAAAACACTGCAAGTATTGATTCCAGCATCCATATGATCAAACTTCTCTGCATCTTACACTTCAATTTCATCCCATCATACACACTTTTGTTCTCTTCTACACCCAATCAGATTTCACTGTGTTACATTTGAAGCATCTCTTTGTGTTACTTCTTCCCCATGACTATATTTCAGTCTATTTTTCCATGCCATTTCTCTTTCTCCCTTGAATATCACATCAAGGTTCTATTCTTTCATACGGACTCTACAACATCTGCAATGAAAGATCTTTATTCTAAGTATGTCTCATGACTTTGTGGACAGTCCATCAGGAAAGAAACTTGCCCCAAGGTAAAGCTGTGCTGCATGGACATGGTCAACTTGTCTAAAGGCAGTGGTTAAAAACCACATAGTGGCTAGCCCTTCTTTGTCCTGCCCTGCTTCTGCTGGTGTGGATACAAAAACTTGCTGTGTATTCAGGTAGAAATGGGTGGTTCTTGTCAGCCCTTCACTTTTTGTGTATGTTTTAAAAGTTAATAAATCCAACTGTGAAACCCTAACCCCGTATCCACAATCCTTGGGTGTGCTAGTGGGAACAGTCTATTTTTTCAGTAACAAACACCTGCAGTTGGAGGCTTTCCCTTAATGTGACAGACCATTGCCAAACTCCCTTTTGCTAGTTCTATATAGGGTATTTGGAAGTTTTCCAACTTTCCCGTTCTTTCTGTCTATAGGCAAGAAGAACATGAGTTTACATCTGCTGTGTAAGAAAAACTGGTGCACACCACAGTATCCTGGGAATGGCTGCACCTGGAGAGTGCCATGCAGTCTGCCTCATCACTGCCTTTCACTTCTAACCTCCAGTTTCAACTGAGATAATAATCACCAGTATAGTATTTCCCTTGAGACTGAACAAAGGAAGAGCTCCTAAACTATCTTGTTCAGGCACATTCCCTTCTACTTTGCCGTATTTCACAGAGAACTTCCTTAACTTTGGAAAAGTTCAACAGGACACTGTATTTGGGGTAATCACACTTGACTCCTTTATAACTATTGGATAAAAGTAGGTACTTAAGACTACTATTTATCTTTTGAGATGCGCTGAAATATGGAGGTCATATTATGACAGATTATGCCCTTATTGAAAAACCTGTCCGCTTACCAGCCTTGTGTGTTATTAGTTCTCAGATCAAGCTGTATAGTTCAGAATGGTTTTTCCTTGTTACCATTTAGATACCTTCTATAGCATCTTAGGGTACACCAGTACTCTTTATTTTAGGATCATACCCCAGAGGAGCAGAGTGGCTTTGAGTTCAACCTGTTGTTGTAAACCATTTTTTAACACCAGGAAAGTGCGTTAAATAATAAATTAATGGGGAAAAAACTCACCCCAAAACCCAAACCAGCAAACATTTATTTACATAATATGAAAGACACAAACAACAGCATTATAATGTTAACAATACCGGGTGAACTGGAATGAAAAGCAAAGAGTATATTTCTGCCATCAGCATTTAAAGTCCAAAACATTCATTTTCTTTGTATGATTACTTGTATAAACATGCAGACATTTCAAAGTATGCCTAGATGATGACTGAGTGTACATTGCATCTTTAGATTGAAATTGAAGAAGGAAGCCTAAATACAGACATCCCTAGGTTATTCCTCAGATTATTCTCTGTTACACAAATAATTTCTCTCTCTCTCTGTTTTCAAATACCAAATGTGCTCTTATACATGATTTTTCTCATTTTTTGCTTATTTTGCTGTACTTTTGTTGAGTCTTAACATACATATAATGTGTAGCATTGATTGACACACAATAATTGTATAGAATCTTGTACTTCAGAATTGTATTTTGCATTCTTTTTCACTGCTTAGAGTAGTTCCCAGTTTCCATACAAACACATACAGCTCTTACTGGTGAAAACTTTGTAGTTTTAGTCTCAGTGAATGTTTCAGTGAGTTAAGTAGCAACATTACCAAACAATCAGAATATCTGCATGTTTGTGACACTTGACATGAAATGAAGATTTGCCTTTTACTTGTTAGGCATTGTTTCAAAATGTCAGATATATTCTGTGCACTTAAATTCACTTGAAGAAGATATTTACTCCATGAAGGGACAGTTGGTAATGGCCCAATACTTGCTGGCTAATGACAGAACAGAATCTTCAGAGAACTTTGCATCTCTCTCTTTTACTTAAATAAGTAAATTTACTTAAAAAAGTAAGTGAGATCTTCTGAAAGCATAAAAGGAGAGTGAATTTCTTTTAACTATCCATCTCAACTGTGGGGTCAGTCAGAGACAAAAAAAGAAATTCAAGGCATAGTTTCAAATCTTTCCACGTTAGACTGTCACACCTAAAATTACCCTGGCATAACTGTTTTCTTCACCAATGAATCATCAAAGAAGTCGATATAGTAACAATGTAGCCACCTTTCCAAAACATAAAGGATTTGTCTGAAAAAATTCTTTTCCCAAATATGTGATATTATTTTACAAATTACATTGACATGATTACAGAAGCAATGGAGAGGTGGAGATTACTAGCTGAGTATGAAGGGTTACCTATTTTAAGACTAAATAAGGGAGGCAGACAACACTAAGGGAGACCATATCCAATAGTTTGGCACATTTGTCCTCTCACAGAGTTTGCAGATATCACCCTTTGCAACTGCAGCCACTATCCAGGTTGAGTGTCTGTCCCAGGGACATCCATGCAGACATGCACACACCACACATACACTTGAACATATACAGATGGTCACCCTTGCCAAGACAGGCAGAGATCCATCCCTTTGCCAGCACCACATAGACACAAACAGCCCTCACATAAGCATGAACACAGGCAGCCTGGTTTAGTGTCTTCTTTCTGTCTGATCAGGTCCAGAGCTCACCATTGAGACACGTACACCTCTCACTCTCTCCATCCACAAGCACACACAATATGAAGTGAAGTTATGGACAAATCTTAACAATACAAGTGTCAGACTGTGGTGAAAAGGTGCAGGGCTCTGTCAGACAGGTATGTTGCTGACTGGATTACATATCATTGGCCCGTTTTCCCTCATTATCTCCATTTTCCCATGTTTGCTCATTCTTTGAGTCTCCCCTTTTTCTGCCCTTGGTTATTCACTTTAAAACATCCCGTAATCAGTTTACTCTTTCCCAAAGGTCTTGTAGCTCTTGCTTCTCCTCAGTTACACAGCTGTGGCTGAAACTCCCAAGTGCTTTGAACAGTTCCTCTAATGGCCCATGAGATACTGACCTGAAAGCTCTGCCTTTGGTGCTGCCTCCATTTTCTCCTGTTTGTGTATCTGGTGTTAAATATATTGCTTTCCTACCTCTTCCCCACACTCCTTTTCCTACTTTTTTTTTAATGGTAACTAGCTCATATACCCCTACAAACCAGATTTACTCACATACCTGGTATCTACAGGTCTTCCCCCTGCCTCGTATCCTTGCAGATAAAGGCAGCTGGAGAAAATGAGGTCTGGCAGCATCCATCATTTGGATAGATTTCACTCCCTTTTCTGTTTTTCTACATGTAGGACTTGCTCATTTTTTTTGTGAGGCTAGGTTTTAACCACAGTAACTGGGAAGAGTAGCACAAAATGTTAGTGAGACTTGTCTGGGACATACAGTGTAAGACAAAGAGTGGACTTAACCCAGGTTTCCCATGTAGTGAATGAGTGATCCATAATCAGAAAAAACAGGGAGTACGTCCTCTCCAAGGACATGATCTGAGCAGTACTCAATCTGTTAGGCAGGCTCTGATGACTCAGAGGTATTACCTAATGAATACTGATGAGCATGTACTATGCCAAATTTTATAGAGCTCAGGATAAAATAAGAGTTTAGTCTGGATAAGAACATATAAATAGAACCAAGTTGTGCTTGAGAAATTTCTGTGTTGAAAACCTGGATGCATATTGTCTTTCTGCATGTGCACTTATAAAAGTGGCAAACAGATTAGCAGAAAACACATAGAATCATACAATCAGAGAATCATACAGTCATAGAATACTTTGGGTTGGAAGGGACCTTAAAGATAATCTAGTTCTAATCCCCCTGCTATGGGCAGGGACATTGCACTAGGTGATGCTGCCTAAAGAATTAATAACTTCTAGTCTTTTGAGGGCTCTTGGCTTTTACATTTATTTAAATATGCTTCTTCCAATTCAATTATTTTATCTCCTCATCATGTTTTCCATAAGCACTGATTATTTTAAAATGAATTAATTATATATTAAATTTGAAACTTAATTTCATCTGAATTATGTGTATTTTAGAGTCAGATTTTATGCTTTATGAAATATAGGATACATTCTTACTTCTGATGACTAGTATCACTAGTTGCACTTTTTCTTGCCTGTTTCCTCTTGTCCATCTTCTTAATTTTCTTAATTTCTAACTAATCCAAATTTACCAATAGTAGGAAATTATTGTACCCCTACCTTAAAGCTATTTTAACATCTGACTCACATTCAATAATTTTATACAGCTTCTATTAGTAATATTATAGAAGCAAGGTACAAGTGGAATTAATTTACATACAGATCATTATTAACTTATTCTTCCCAATGAACTGTGCAGTGAATTACTCCACAGTCATGTTGTAACTTTGAATTAGCTTTCTGAAGTTTTATTAGCATAGAGATTTGATACTTCTACAAGCACTGCTATCTACACAGCTTTTTGAGGACTTGTGTGATTGCTCAGCTGTTCACACCTAGGGACTGAAACACAACTGTTTTTTGGTCTTTCCATGTTACTCCTATGATACACATTTTACTGACAGGTTTTTAAAGAGCTGCAGATCCTTAGTATAGACTGAAATAAAGCATTTTAATCATCATCTAAAACTCCTCAGATCTCTGGTACAACAGAGCAAGAATTATTGTATTTGGGAATGACTGGTAAAATCCAGGTTAGACCATGAGTAGTACAAAGGTATGTCCAGACTTGTGAGTGTTAATATTAACGTTCTTCAAATAAAAAGGCATGATCACAGTAGCTGTATATCTAATCATCAAGGAGGAAGTATGGTGATGCTGAGGAACTTTCTCCAGCATCTGCTGATTGCATATGAACATGAACATATTAAAATGCTTTCTCTTGCATGACTACTATGTGTAGTGCACATGATATCAGTGTTCCAGGGTTTAATTCACTATTTAACTCTAGAGACTTTCTATATCTTTGAGTTATAAGTGGAATTGGTATGAGTCCTACTGTGCCAAGATAGTGGATGGTACTTGATCTAATGTACGAGTTCAGCCATTCAGTTCTTTAGAAAAATATGATCAATCACACAGAACAATTTAATCTTATTTTAGATATTATTAATAATCAGATTGTAGATCTGATTTTTAAAAAATTGACTAGGTTAAAAAGTTTTGATAGTCCAACCTAAAGATTATAGACAACTGAGAGAATGAATAGAAAGAAGAGATATTCAAATAGGTGGCCTGTGTTACAATTTGGAAAAATTTTGTGTAGAAAACACAGTGTTGTCATTCAATTTAGATGACAATACAAGCTACCAAATATATGGAGATTGCTATAAGCTCTGTGGATAAAAACTACATGACCTTTTATGTGAGAGAAGAGATATCATTTTAGAATCTGATTTAGTTTGTGATTTGCTCAAGGATGAGTTCAGGGGCTTGCACTGGTGCATGTCATGCTATGGAGAGAAACAATGTTCAGAAAGATGTAGGGAATCTGATAGCAGGATCTTGAAGAAGCAGTTTTCAGCTTCATGAATACTGGAAAATCAGGTGGTAAAGCTAGACACCTCAACCATAGATATTTGCATGCAAATTCACTGTGTAACAATCTTAAAAAAAGATGTATGTATTTGTGTTAGTCATACTTTGAATAATGAGAAGCAGCAGGTATTTAGACTTCATTGTTTGCATTAACAGACATTCATTATACTACAGCTTTGTGTAAGTGCTGTTATGTCTTTCTGTTAGAGGCTCCATTTCCCTATGGCAGGATAAAAGAAACATAGCAAAGCACTGGAAAGAGGTTTTGAGGCTACCTTTTTTATTTTTGCAAGTACTAAAATTGTTTTGTGTCCTACCATTCATTACTGACATGTTACAACATCAGACAGATGTTCTGGATTATTCCTTCCCTTGGGGACCATTTTTGTCATCTCTGTAGGAAAATGGTGTGTTTGCTTGAGTAACTCCTAGTGCATCTGAGGGTCACTGTTTCTTCTAGTTATGTGGTTAGTTGTGTTTTACCTTCTTCTACAAGCATGGGAAATGCATAGAACCTAGACATTCACTAATACAGTTACACTTACAAGCACAGTAATTTTGTCCTGACATGTGAGAAGAAAAACGAACTTAATAAGTACAATTTTTTTTTGTTCAAATGAACTAAAATTGGAAAAAGTAAAATAAGTAGTATAAAAGGAAATTTTATTTTAAGTACTACTTGAGCTATTGAAATCATAACAGTTCCTAGCTTAGACACATTTAAAATGCTAACATGAGAGTCTTTACTGATGGAAAAAGATATAACTCAGTGACAGCCAAAGGCAGTTTACTTCATCTGAGTGTCTGGTTTGCAATATATTTCTCAATGTCCCTAAGCTATTAACATGACTGAAAAAAAATAATCAGAGTCTGTCCTTTTGCCAGTGACCATTACCTGATGTGTAGCATGCTAACTAAAGCCATATTTCAAACTGAGTGTACTTACAAACAGTGAAAAGGCATGAGAATCCAATTAAGGAAACTTTAAATGACTAAAACAGCAGTCTGCAAGTAAAGAAGCAATTGGTTTGCTTGCCCACAGAGAATATGCAGGCAGATTTTATTTTGAAATAGCTCAAGTTCCCCAGGCTTGGTGACAGCTGAATCCTACAATATGCTCCGTTTGGCAGTAACTCTTAGAAGAGACATATATGTTTCCTTTTTCTGTTAAATATAGGTGTTACCTCTTCAGTATTACTAGTGCTGGGTATAAAAATTTCCATCATAAAGATGAAGAACTAGACAGCTACTCTCATGTGGCTCTACCTTGGTTTTTATGATCTACCTATACTTTAGAATGTTAGACATTATATCAAAAAACGCAGAAGGACAAAACTTACTAGAAAGGAAAATTAGAATCAGAGAAAACAACTAAACCTTTCAGCCAATCAGTTTTCCTTTCTACTCTGTATCATTTCACCTGTTTCTTTGCTTCCTTATTTTGTTATGCTCCAAACTTCTTAAAGCTTTTCTATGTTTTTCTTTATGGTGAATAACTGAGTTTTCTTTTCTGCAAAATGATGGATTTTTGAGTAGGGTTTTTATAGTTGTATAGTTCTGTAGCTAAAAAACAGATAGATTCCTAGGACTTGAAGGGTTATTATTTTCTTCCACAAGAAGAGCCAGAGTTATGGTGTATGAGCCATAGAGAGACCAAAGAATGATGTAAGGAATTAGTTTCTGGGAAGGCATATTCATTTCCAGCTATAATTTTTTTTGACACATTAGGACAGAATTCCACAAGGAGTTTATTAATTATTTTGAAGGTAAGAAGACCTTGAACATTAATTGGCTGTTGTTAGAAAGTGCATGGAGACTGAATTTTCACTGTAGATTTTGCCCAAGTCCTGACACTCAAGTGTTGGGACAGGGTCCACACTGTTAAATGACACACAAATGCCAGCCAGAGAGCAGTTCTCAAATAAGACTTAGATGTCTGAAGGTTTTTCAAGTGCAAAGGACTTGATATCCAAATGTCTTCTAAGTTTCCATTCTATAATTTCTTTGTTAGTGTGCACACACATGGCCTTTTTCACTGAAGATTTCTTACGATGTTTTTGCACTTGCCCATCATTACCCTAGGTAAAATCTTTGGTGTCTCAGTTTGATAGAAGTGCATAAATTAAGTTAGGTTATGACTAAATCCTGTGAAGAATCCAGTCCAGTATGCATATACTGAGTTTTAACTCACCATAAATAGTATCCTTGGCACAGGCCTTCAAGCTTAGGGAAAGGCAAGCACCTATTCAGACTCAAAGAACTCAGCTTGTTTTCCTAAATGTAGAACTCTAGTGCCATCCCACTGCTCTGGGATATTCCACTTCTCTAGTCACCTCCCTAGAAGGTCATGGTTACCCCAAACCCTGTGTCATCTCTAGCTGGTACATACCTTTTATACCACAAGGAGTCTAATCTCATTTATCACTTACATTTGGACAAGCAAATCCTGTTCTAAATTAACAGATTTGATGTTAATTTTTTTTTAAAGACATGTAATTCATTTTACATTGCTTCTCTGGAATGATTTGGTGACCTCTTATTTTACTCCTCTTTCAATATCTACGTATTGAGATATACATTATATATTTTCTGTCCACAGATGGTGCGTTCCTTAAAATCATGGACACCACAGACCTTTGCAGGAAGCTCCTGACACAGCTCAGTGTTTGATCAGCCAACAACACACTCAGACAATATCTCCTCTAAAGTGTTTAGACAGGAGAAAGAAGAAGCAACATACAAAGTAGAGTTTAAGGAGGTAGTTGCTTTGTGTTGTAGGAGATAGCTGGGCAGGCGACTATGACTTCCAAAATTTTTTGAGGAAGGTTAAATGGTTATCAAAATTGATTTGGTATAAGCCAATGTAGTATTTGTCTACACAAGGAAAGCTCCAGGTCTCAGTCTGCACTGCAGAGTGAGCAGCTTGGGATCCAAGTAAACAGTATTTCTCTGTGAGGTAAAATGAGTAAACAACACAGCATTCACTGTAGGATACCACAAACCCATCATCTCCAACTTCTCTGCAGGCCTTATTGTTTGCTGTCCCGCTCTGGTTGTCCTGCAGCAACAGCAATATTACTGTTAACATTTTTCTCCTTGATGGGTACAGGCAGCATCAGAGGCACTCGTGTCAGCTTGCTCTTCTCAGCCACAAACCAGTAACTGTTGCTGTCTTCTGTGCACCAGATAAACAAACCCAGACTCAAATATATGTAAAGGAAAATAAAATATTTTTAAGCATGGATAGTAAAGGGGGTTAGAGTAAAATAATTGACTGTTTTTCAAGCATTAGCTGCAAGTGCTGGGGAGTGGTGTTAAAGAGCATTTATTTTTTCCCCTCCCCATTTTTGATAAGGCTCCTGTTATCACTATTTGTTATTTAATTAGACAGTAAAACATTGCCTTGTTTCCAAATTGTGGGGGCATTAACCACTTTTAGAGTGAAATCTGTTGTAGTGTGAAAGGAAATCCAAACAAATATATGGTTCAAAGTGTTTATTTTACCCTAAAGACTTAACTTACACAAAACAGATTATTGGAATACAGTAAAATTCCCATTAAATCATGAGAGTCATCAATTTTCTGTTGAGTGAAGCATAGCCAAAATTATAAGGATTTAATAACAGCAATGATTATGGAGTTGGGATTGAAAGTTGACTCATGTTCTGAAGTTTATTTTCTTTCCTTTTCAGTATTTCTGATTAGATTCCCTATATATTTTCCCAAAAATCTTTCTCTTATGTGAATATCTGTGTCACTCTATGACTGTGATTTTTTTCCCCAAGAAGCTAGTTGAATTTTGAAGATAATAGAATGAAATATTTTAGAGATACATAGCATGACTCTGGTTAGTGTAATAGCTCACACTTGGCATTTCAGCACCCATGATCTCCTTAAGGATTGGACTACATTTTATCATGCAAGGCTGTCTTGAAAACATCTCCTGCCTAAAGATTTCCCTGCTGCAAATCATGCTGCCACCAGCCTCCCTCCCCCCTCCAGCTATTCTTGTCTGTGGGTTGACTGGCAGCAATACCACAGCTTCTCAGTACAAGTATTACATCTTATCACATTTTTTTCCTTCTTCCTATTGCTTAGCACCCTTGTTCCTCTACACCTGACACTGCCCACCCTGACTGTGGTAGAAGTGCTGGAGTGCCTGCCCTCTGTCCAGCCATGTGCAGCCAGTGGAAACCTCAGAGACTGTTGCCCTGACCTCACCTTGTCGATACAGAGGACAGGGGAAAGAGCTCTGCCATCAGTCACAGATCAACCTGCTGGACTCAGAGGCAGCAGGGAGCTGGACTCCGGAACTGGGTTCAGGAGCACATGGATTTGGGAATAGGAGCAAAAAGACAGACTGGATGCCAGTTATCAAAGAAAGGGGTTTGGCTCTAGTAATCCCTCTCTTTTATACCTAGTATGTCATCCAACAGCTGGTGTTGCTCTGGGCAGTGCCAGCTGGGACCATCCCCTATCCACCTGACATCACAAGGGGATATCTCAGCTTCTGTAGAATTTTACTGTCTTGGCTAGTGATAAACTCTTAAAATGTGTTAACAATTAGAGTTATTGCATAGAAACCAATTAGATTTATTGTGTTTTCACAGTGTGACTATAGAAGTTTGTAGTAACTGTTACTGAATGGTTTACTCATACCGATGTTAAATATATAATTTTCCTTTTAAATTCACACTACTTTTTAAATTACATCTGACATAGCTGTCTAGTTCTAGTTTTCCCTCACCTTTAGGAACATAAATATTTAATCCTATTGTCCTACAAAGTGCAAGGCAAAAAAAAAATCTTATTTTTGAATTGTTTTACCATGCTTCTTGGAAAAGATATGTGCATTTTTCATATATTATTTATCTTTCAGTTAGTCTTTACTACCTTTGATAGTTTTTACTATCAAAACCCAAATCATGCTGTGTTCTTTGGGAGACAAATGTTGGTTCTGAACTCATATGTATTGGGATCCTCTAATATGCCACACCAAAAATGAAGTTAGAAGGATATCTTTCAGCTCAAAGCTGTCTTCTGCATCAACAAAGCGGTCAAACTGAACTACACATAGAGTTTTAAAAGATTAATTTAAATCAGTATTTATATACTGAAAATCATATGCAAAGCTCTTCATTTCTATATCTGAAGCTCAAAATTTTTTCTTTGAACTTTGGATTTTTTAATTCTTTCACTATTTTCTAAAATCTCTCGCATGTTATATAAGCCAAAGTTCCTAGAAGATTCCTGGCTACCTATATGCTGAACTTCTTCTGAAATCTAGTTCCAGATCTACATCCAGGGCATAAGACAAGGAAGAAATTTTCAGCTCAGCTGCTCAGGAAAGCCTCTGAACTGTACTTCTTGTACCTGCCTTGAAATCTGGATCTCACCTTAATTCCTCTTCCAGGAATATGAAAGTCTTACTGGTGCAGTTGCTAACCATTCTAGACAGGGTCTCTTAATTTATTTTGGTGAAAATATTTAGATTTATTTTGGTATTGATGAGAAAGGAGAGGAGGAAAAATAAATGCCAGTTTCTCTATGGAGTGCAGAAACACCTTAATTGTCCACAACTCATGCCTAATTATTGTGAAAATTTTAATGGCTTAAATTTATTCTGTTAAATAAGTGTGTGAAATTCCTTCTATACTCTCCTAAGAAATAGTTTACTCTGAAAAGGAACTGTCTACTCTCTGTTAGAGTTCTAAGAGTGTTTTATCCTGATCTCCTATGGAAATTTACTGGGTTTGTTCCCTCCATTCATTTGTATCTGTAGGGAGATTGAACTAAGTTCCCTCAAGTTGGTAGCTGACTGGAGAAAGAGCAGCCCAAATAAATGCTACAAGGAATTAAAAGGAGTTAAACCACTGTTTCCTGTTTCAAAAGACAGCAACAAACTGGTCAGTTAGCATGACCCGGCTACAAAACTCTCCATGTTACATCACACAAATTATGGCCATGAGAGAACTGGATAAACTAGAGACAAGTGCAGTAGAAGCATAGGTTGGGAACCAAGTACATTGTAGTACAGATACCACAGGTGTGAGAGAAAACAGAATTTCTCTCTGGAGGAGGACTGTCAGATGAAAATCTAAAGCAAATCAGATTTCATTAGATTTGCTGCTCATGAGATAATTAAGTCTGATTTCTTCCTTTTTCAAAACAATATGTGCTCACATTTTCTTCTTAGCTCCATAATATTATAATGTCTCTACAAGAGAAATACATGACAGTACAGTATCTAGTGGTTCTTGAACTAGTTACAAAACAGAAATGAGAGGGGGCTCACATCCCTTTTCCTCATTACCCTGCAGACACCAAGTACCCATCTTCAAACAGAAAAGTAGCAATTCTGTTTTATAGATACTAGGTCAACTGTTCTCTTAGCTACAGTGGGATTCTTTGCTTTAAGAAACACACACAGGCCAATGAAGTTTTAGAAGACAGTATGAACTCAATGAGATCACTGTAGTCAGGTGAACCAGGGTGAGGATTTTTCTTTCTGTGTGTTGCCTGTGATCTAGCTTTCTTTTTGGAGTAAGGAGAAAGAAAAACTCTTGTCAATTATTAATTTTTCTTTTATTCCATCATCTGTGTGCCAGTAAGTGTGATATTGACCTTTAATTTTGTTGTTCTGTGGGTTACTAGTTGATTTGTTTTCTCTAATCCATCTGATATTTACCATGTACCTATTAATAAAAAATCCTTACACATGTGGGGAGGGATTTGAATGGATTGTACTTTCACATTTGGTGTTAAGCTGACACATTTAAAGAAAGTTTGTCAGACAACATATTGGAGTAGGTAGAATGATGAAATCTGTGTCTTGCTTCCGCAGAGGAGAGAATAAAGTCAGATAGAATCCCTCAGTCACCATATTTACACATACTTAACTTTTTTATGTAAGTGCTGGACTTTTGCAGACTAACATTAGGCTACACACATCTCTACATAGTCCATTGCCTAATTGCCTGACCGCTTCTGGCATCTTTTCCAGCATGTATCACTACAGTTCAAACCTGATTTTAATTAGTAGAAACAGCTAATCTTCCATTCCCATTCTACATCTACAAACATTAGAGACCAGATGTTAAAAGAAAAGGTGGCTTCATAACTGTCCATCAGTTGCACAGAAAAGGATATTTAAAAACTCTTGGTGTTCTTCTTCTGAGTATTCAAGTAAACACTAAGCTGATCACCCCAGTAACATTGAAATTTTCAGGTGATTGAGGCAGATAATCAGCCTGTGCATTTTGCTAAGCCAGACTACTCTGAAAGAAAATCATAGAACACAGAAACATACAATCACTAGCTTGGAACAGACCTTTAAGATCATTGAGTCCAACCATACTTATCCACTAATAAATCACATCCCTTCATCTAACCATCTAACCATAAGCACTTCATCTAACCATTTTTTAAATGTCTCTGAGAATAGGGAGTTAACCACTTCCCAGGGCAGTCTGTTCCAGTAACGGATAATCCTTTCGGTAAAGAAGATTTTCCTAATGTCCAAACTGAACCTCCCCTGGCACAGCTTGAGGCCATTTCAACTCATCCAATCACCTCTCACTTGGGAGAAGAGGACGACATCCACCTTGCTATAACCTCCATTCAGGTAGATATAGACAGTTATAAGGACTCCCCCCTTAGTCTGTACCTTTCTGGAAACATCAAGCTTAACTAAAGACAAGAAACTTTCAACTAATTTTTAAATTAATTATAACTGTAATACTCACTTTTATTTTTCACATATTGTTATGATCATTCTCCAGTGTTTTCATTCTTAGAAGACTGTTGAATGTGACTGTTGACTACACTCATAAAATATAATACTCACCTGTTTA